>CM054150.1:1531647-1534147 GCA_028751875.1 Rapana venosa | reverse complement strand
AGGGGAGAGAGGGAAGAGAGGAGAGAGAGAGAGGGAGGGGAGAGGGAGAGAGGGAAGAGAGAGAGGGAAGAGAGGGGGAGAGAGAGAGGAGGGGGAGAGAGGGAAGAGAGAGAGAGAGAGAGAGAGAGAGAGAGAGAGAGATAGGAGAGGGGAATAGAGAGAGAGGGGAGAGGGGAAGAGAGAGAGAGAGAGAGGGAGAGAGAGGGAGAGAGGGAAGAGAGGGGGGGGAAAGGAAGAGAGAGAGAGGGGAGAGGAGAGAGAGGGGGGAGAGGGGAAGAGAGAGAGAGGAGAGAGAGAAGAGAGAGAGAGAAGATAGAGAGAGAGAGAGTGAGAGAAAGAGAGAGGTGAGAGAAAGAGAAAAGATAGAGAAGAGAGAAAAGAGAGAGAGAGAGAGAGAGAGAGAGGAGAGGAGAAAAGGAGAGAGAAGAGAGAGAGAGAGAGAGAGAGAGAGAGAGGGGGGAGGGATTTGAGAGTCTGATATATGATGGAGGTTTTTTAAAGACAAAATTTCTGGAAAGTCTCTGTTATTTTTCTGCTTTTTTGGTAATGTTTAGGGAAAATCTGGCAACTTGTCACTGCATTTTGCTTTTTGTTTGACCAAGAAGGCAGAAAACAGACAAAAAGGATTGACAGGAAGAAAAAGAAGCTAGGCAGAAGCAAAGAGAAAGATAGAAAAGAATGAGTTCCTTGCACAGAATTTCCAGAAGGCAAGGATGCTATTGATACTAAACCCTAGCATCTCAATGAGGCACTCGCTTATTTTCTAAAAAACAAAAAATGCATTATTTATACATGACAAGCTTTGTTCTGCACTTCTTGTACAAGAAGCAAAATGTTACTATCTTTCAGTAGATCTTGGGCTATTAACATGAAGGCTTATTTTCCAGATGAGATGTTTACGAAATCGACAAATTTCACGTGCTTTATTTACATTCAAGAATCCACAGCAACAGCAACATAATTATAAAGAAACATTGATACTTCATGTTATGTTTCGTTGTTGTTGTTTTTTTAAAAAACTTTCTTTCCTTTTTATTTATTTTCCCTTTCTTTCTGCAAAGACAGGTTCCGAGATCTGTCATAAAAAAATTAAAGAAAGACAAACTGAAAAGAAAGACTAGAAATCTTGAATTAAAAAACCCTACTCCGTCATTTATCAGACTCTCATCCCTCCTCTCTTTCTCTCCCCTCTCTCTCTCCCCTCTCTCTCTCCCCCCTCTCTCTGTCTCTCCCCCCTCTCTCTCTCTCCCCTCTCTCTCTCTCCCCCTCTCTCTCTCCCCTTTCTCTCTCCCCCCCTCTCTCTCTCCCCCCCCCTCTCTCTCTCCCCCCTCTCTCTCTGTCTCTCCCCCCTCTCTCTCTCCCCCCCTCTCTCTCCCCCCTCTCTCTCTCTCCCCCCTCTCTCCTCCCCCCTCTCTCTCTCCCCCCCTCTCTCTCCCCCCCTCTCTCTCCCCCTCTCTCTCTCCCCCCCTCTCTCTCCCCCCCTCTCTCTCTCCCCCCCTCTCTCTCAGCCATTAACAGGCAGTGAGATGTCAGCACACTCCACCTCTCCCTCTCTCCCTCCCTGTATTTATCCTCCACTCACTGCTCCGCTCCCCTCCCCTCTCCTCTCCTCCCTCTCTCCCTCCCTCCCCGACCCAACACTGTCCATAACCCCTGCCTGAATCTGAATCAGTTCACCTTTCAGTTTGGAGCGGTTGGCTTGGGGCACGATTGCCAGTGCCCTTTAACCGCCAGTGCAGGGAATGGGGAACAGGAGCTGAGACACTTCCCAGCAGGCTGAAGTCAGTCTGTCTTCAGAACGGAGGTTTAGTTTGTTTCTTTTTTACCCCTGGACAGTATGCTCTGTGGCAACCACACATGGGTGTCTTTGTTAGGGTGAAGAAGGGTTCGTTAGCTGGTTTGCTGTTGATTCTGTTGATTTTTTCGCTGACATTTTAGGGTAGCGAGCGTGATAGAGGAGTTATTCTCTCTCTCTATAATATCTCTCCCTGTGTCTCTGTCTGTCTGTCTGTCTGTCCTTCTCAGACACTTCACAGCAGGCTGAAGTCAGTCTGTCTTAATTAAAAGTGGAGGTTTGTTTTCCTTTTTTCGCCTGGACAGAATGTTGTGTGGCAACCACACGTCAGTGTTGGGGTGTCAGTGTGGGGAAGGCTGTGTTAGCTGGGCTGTCCTTCACTCTGTGGATTTTTTTGCTGACATTTTGGGGTAGTGAACGTGATAGAGAAGCTATTCTCTCTCTCTCCCTCTCTCTCTAATCCTCCCTCCTTCTCTCTCTCACTCTCTCTCCCTCCCTCCCTTTCTCTCTCTCCCTCCCTCCCTCTCTTTCTCTCCGTGTGTCTCTGTCTCTCTCTTAAGGCACTAAAGCATCTCTCTCTCCATCTCTCTGTGTCTCTCTCTCTCTCTCTCTCTCTCTCTCTCTCTCTCTCTCTCTCTCTCTCAAGGCATTAAAGCATTTCTCTCTCAAGGCGTTAAAGCGTCTCTCTCTCTCTCCCTCTCTCTC
>CM054150.1:1501647-1526647 GCA_028751875.1 Rapana venosa | reverse complement strand
ACATATATCTCTCTATCACTACTACAGTCACGACTTTGTTAATCTCAAGTCCACAGAAAGATGACTCGGAGGAAAGTCACTTGAGGAGGGGGTATCAGGTTTTAATTAGCAAAGTGTTGACGTCTGTCAGCAGGGTCCAGACTGTTGGGGATGAAATCACTCAGAGTGTGAGACAGATGCTGATAGTGGTAGATGCTGAGCCAGCATTCTGTGTAAGAGGCTAGACGAGAGAGTAGAGAGTGTGCGAACGCACGCAGAACATCTTGCGCACACGTTAAATCCTGTTCCGCTTTTCGAAAGAGTAGGCCATTGTGTGCCGGTGGGAACAGATGGCAAAATTGACAAAACCGCATACACACGGGGACTGGATGTAAAAAAAGCGCATGAGTGCTTATTCCATTATCCTCGATATAAAACAAAGTGTCATCCGAGCGCTTTGATTTGTTGCTTTACAAGATTCAGCGCTATATAAATTCCATACATTATTATTATTATTATTATTATTAGAGGATAGACAACACAGCTTTTGGTTTGGTGGGTTTTTCTTTTCTTTTTGGTGTGTGTGTGTGTGTGTGTGTGTGTGTGTGTGTGTGTGTGTGTGTGTGTGTGTGTGTGTGTGTGTGTGTGTGTGTGTGTGCGCGCGTGTGTGTGTGTGTGTGTGTGCGCGCGTGTGTGTGCGTGTGTGTGTGTGTGCGTGCGTGTGTGTGTGTGCGTGTGTGTGTGTGTGTTTTTTCCTGTTGCATTCGTTTGTAATCATCCATACCCCAAAACCCACAGAGGGACGAAATCAAGAGCAAGTAATCGCTTAAAACTTCTCAACATTTTGAAAATGATTTATCAAAGAAAACAAACAAACCAAGAAATAAACTTATGTAGGAAAATGACAAGAGAAGTCAGAAGAAAGAAAGAAAGTAAGAATTAAAGAAAGAAAGACAGACAGACAGAAATGCAGACACACAGAAAGACATATATGAAAAAAGAAAGACAGAAAGACACCCCCCCCAACAAAACCAGAAATTAAAAAAAATCAATAAATAAAAAAACCTTAACAAAACATGTAGCAAATCAATACCCATTCTCCATTCAAAGATGGTAGGCAATTCAGACGTAGAGATGCCAAAACGGAAGCAACAAGGGCAGAAACAAAGCAGAAACAAAGGCAGCCCAGCATTAATGATCATCTGATTGGCTCAGTCCTGAAAGATAGCGCAGGGAAAGTGCCAGAGGCCAGAAAATAAAGGACAAAACTTGGAAAAAGAAACAAGAAAAAAAAGGAAAAACTATAATTGAGAAATATTAGTTTGATTTTTTTCTGTTTTTAAATGTGTTTGTTGGCTAGAAAGCAAAAATCGTAAATCAGTGGAAAACTCACTGGAAAAAAAAGTCGAAAATCAGACTCTGTTTCTGTCTGTCTGTCTGTGTGTGTCTGTGTCTTTCTGTCTGTCTTTGTCTCTCTCTGTCTGTTTGTTTGTATGTCTCTCAAGTCTCTAAACATGTAAATTAGACTCTTTCTTTTTTTTCTTTTTCTTTTTATATCGAGGCTAATGGAATAAGCACTCACGTGCTTTTTTACATCTAGTCCCCGTGTGTATGCGGTTTTGTAAATTTTGTCATCTGTTCCCACCGTCACACAATGGCCTACTCTTTCGAAAAGCGGAACAGGATTTAACGTGTGCGCAAGATGTTCTGCATGCGTTCGCACACGGGGCCTCGGTTTATAGTCTCATCCGAAGGACTCTCTCTGTTTCTGTCTTTTTTCCGTGTCCCTGTCTGTTTTCTCAAAGACACAGAGAGAGAGAAAGAGAGAGAGAGAGAGAGAGAGAGAGAGAGAGAGAGAGAGAGAGAGAGAGAGAGAGAGAGAGAGAGAGAGAGAGAGAGAGAGAGAGAGAGAAGGAGGAGAGAGAGAGAGAGAGAGAGAGAGAGAGAGAGAGAGAGAGAGAGAGAGATAGAGAGAGATAGAGACAGACAGACACACACACACAAACACACAAATCCCTCCCTCCCTCCATCGATCCATCCATACGTACATACATGCATACATACATAGACACGCCCACACACATATCCATCCATCCATCCATCCAACTATCCATCCACATGCACACGGGGACTAGATGTAAAAAAACACATAAGTGCTTATTCCATTATCCTCGAGATAAAAGAATAAAATAACAACAAATAAAAAAACCAAACAGATATACAGGCAGGCATGCAGGCAGACAGACAGGCAGGCAGGCAGACAGACAGACAAGCAGGCAGACAAACAGACATACAGGCAGGCAGTCAGACAGTCAGACATACATGCAGACACACCGACAGACACACAGGCAGTCAGTCAGTCAGACAGACAGGCAGACAGACATACAGATACACAGAGAGACAGACATACACACAGGCAGACTGACAGACAGGCGCACAGACAGACAGAGAGACAGACAGACAAACCATCAATACATATGATCACTGTCCCAACTGATATCTATTATCTCCCTTCGCCCTCAGTAGCAGACGACAAGCAGCCCATTAGGGAGATTCAGTGACATTTTTTTCCAGTCAAATGGGGTGTACCACACACACATACACACACGCATGCACGCACGCACACACACACACACACAATACGCGCGCGCGCACGAACGCACACACACACTGTCTAAAAATGACTTTTTGTGCATAGACGTTAAAACGAAGACACACACAGACACACACACTCATGCACAAAGACACACAGACATACACAAAAAGCCACACACATGCACCCCTCACACACACACACACACACAGGGACTGGATGTAAAAAAAAAGCACATGAGTGCTTATTCCTTTTTCCTGGAAAAAAAAGAATGAAAAAAAAAAAATACACCAAACTATCCTCGAATAAAAAAAAAAACCGATAAAGAATAAAAACAACCCAAAAACGACACACACACAAAACCACACACACACACACAAACACCAAAACCACACACGCACACACACACACAAACCGCCCCAAAAAACAAACACACAAATTTCCACGCACATACATACAACAGACAACAGCGATAAGTTATCTATGTATATCTTGAATCCGAGTATATAACATGTCTTACCCACTTTAAAGAAACCTCCTCCTCTCCTCCTTTTTTTTTCTTTCTTTTCTTCTTCTTTTTTCTTTTTCTTCTTCATCTTCATCTTCTTCTTGTTTCTTCTTCTTCTTCTTCTTCTTCTTCGACGATCGCTCAGACAGCAACTATTGTTGTCTTTTATATGAGCGAAAATGCCTTCACGCTGCCGTTAAGCGCCTGACAAGTCAGGCCCAGCGCATCCGAATTCGGCTTAAGAGACAATCGTTATCTTTCAAGTCTTTATGGGAAAAAAAGGCAGAAGAATGGAGAAGACAGACAAGAAGGAAGTAAAAGGAAGAAAAAGGAACAAGGCAAAAACAAAGAGAGGGATAGAAAAGAGGGAATTCCTAGCACAGAATTTCCAGAAGGTGGGGATGCTATTTATACTGACAGCCCCCCCCCCCCACCCTGCATCCCCACGGGGGATTAAAAGAAACGAGTCCTCTTTCCCTTGGCATAATTACTTGTGGATTTCAAAAAGACATTTTCTTCTCCGTCTAGTCAAATCAGGAACTTCTCTGAAGTCGGAGTATGGCTGCTTACATGGCGAGGTACTTGAAAGCGGTCCTACAGTTAACCTTCTCACCCCGTGCGCAGTTTCAGTCTCACAGAGATTCCCAGGTGGGATGAGTAGTGAGTCAGAGTGCATATTCTGGGTGACCCCTAGAATGTTAAGCTGGGGAACGCACAACAACAACAACAACAAATAAGAAACATGTTAACTTTGTTCCTTTAAGAAATATATTTGTTCACAAATTCCTTTTCCCCTCTCCTCACCTGTCCCGTAGTCTAGCAAACCGTTAGGAGTACCACTGAAGAATTTGCAACCCGATTCCTCCACTCCTAGCGATTTGCAAAACGACTTTCCGAGAAAAAAAATAATGATGTAAAAAAATACTTGTAACATTACAGGTCTGGGTTTTGTCATGGAATTATTAGCGCATATGTTCATTTATTTGTTTGCTTGTTTATTCGTTTATTCATCCTTTCGTCTGTCTGTCCGTCCTACAATCGATTGATCGATTGGTTGATCCAGTCAGCCGGCCATTTATCATTAATTTATTCCTTCATTTATTCCGTCTGTCTGTCTCTGTCTCTTTTTCTCTCTGTGTCCGTCTGTCGGTATGTCTCTATCTGCCTGCCTGTCTCTCTGTCTCTGTTTCTCTCTCTCTCTCTCTCTCTCTCTCTCTCTCTCTCTCTCTCTCTCTCTCTCTCTCTCTCTCTTTCTCTGTCTGTCTGTCTTCGTCTCTATTTCTTTCTTTCTGTCTGTCTCACTTTCTGTCTCTCTCTCTTGCAAGACTAGGCTCGATAAAGAAATCTGTATCCTTGTGTATTTCATTCATTCATTCATTCATTCATCCACTCACTCGTTCTATGTCTCTCTCTCTCTCATCTGCAAAACTGTTAAAAATAAACATTCTCTATCTGCCTGCCTGCCTGCCTGCCTGCCTGCCTGCCTGCCTACCTGTCTGTCTGTCTGTCTGTACCTCCCCCACCTCTCTCTCTACGTATTTCTCTCTCCATCTATCCTCTCTCTCTATCTCCCTGCCCTCTCACTCTCTCCTCTCTCTCTATCTCCCTTTCTCTTTCTCCCTCTATCTCTCTCGTGCGTGCTCTCTCTCTCTCTCTCTCGTGCGTGCTCTCTCTCCTCTCTCTCTCTTCTCTCTCTCTCTCCCTCTACCTCTTGCTCTCTCTCTATCTCCCTGCCCTCCCTCTCTCTCTCCCTTTCTCTCTCTCTCTCTCTCTCTCTCTCTCTCGCGCTCTCTCTCTCTTCGTAAGAGTAGGCCATTGTGTGCCGGTGGGAACAGATGACAGAATTTACAAAACCGCATACACACGGGGACTGGATGTAAAAAAAGCACATGAGTGCTTATTCCATTATCCTCGAAATAAAAGAATAAATAAAACAAAAAATAAAATACCCCCCTCTCTCTCCCTCTACCTCTCCATCTATCCCCTCTCTATCTCCCTGCCCTCTCTCTCTCCTCTCTCTGTGTCTCCCTTTCTCTCTTCCTCTATCTCTCTCTCTCCCTCTCTCTCCCTCTCTCTCTTCCTTCGGATGAGACTATAAACCGAGGCCCCGTGTGCGAACGCATGCAGAACATCTTGCGCACACGTTAAATCCTGTTCCGCTTTTCGGAAAAGTAGGCCATTGTGTGCCGGTGGAAACAGATGACAAAATTGACAAAACCGCATACACACGGGGACTGGATGTAAAAAAAGCACATGAGTGCTTATTCCGTTATCCTCGATATAAAAGAATAAATAAAACAAAAATAAAATACTCCCCTCTCTCTCTCCCTCTCGCTCTCTCCATCTATCCCCTCTCTCTCTATCTCCCTGCCGTCTCTATCTCTCTCTCCTCTCTCTCTGTCTCCCTCTATCTCTCTCCCTATCTCTCTCCCCCCTCTCTCTCTCGCTCTCTCTCTACCACCCTCTCTCTCTCTCCCTCTATACCTCTCTCCATCTACTCCCCCTCTCTCTCCTCCCTCCCCCCATCTCTCTCTCCCTCCCTCTCTTCCTTCCCTCCCTCTCTTCCTTCCCTCCCTCTCTCTTCCCTTCCGTTCCTCCCTGTCTTCCCCATTCTCTTGTATCCCGCTATTGATCGGGTATTTAAACAAAGGCAATTTGTCGTTGGGTCTGTTGTTCTATTACCATCATCTAGTGTTGTTGTTTCCCCCCCCTGTGGATTTTTCTTATTTTCCTCCCCACAGCAACAAACATCGTTTTGCCGTGTGTAGTGGGTGATCTGTGTCGCGCGAGCGCGTGCGTGTGTGCGTGTGTGGAGAGAGAGAGAGAGAAGAAGAAGAAGAAAGAAGAAGAAGAAGAAGAAGAAGAAGAAGAAGAAGAAGGAGGAGAAGAAGAAGAAGAGGAGGAGGAGGAGGAGGAGGAGAGGAAGAAGAGGAGGAGGAGGGGGAGAGGAGGAAGAAGAACAGGAAGAGGAGGAAGAAGAAGTAAAAGAATAGGAAGAAGAAGAAGAAGAAGAAGAAGAAGAGGAAGGGGAAGAAGAAGAAGTGTGTGTGTGTGTGTGTGTGTGTGTGTGTGTGTTGTGTGTGTGTGTGTGAAGAGAGCAAATAGATGAAGAAGAAGAAGGACGAGAAGGAGGAAGAAGAAGAAGAAGTGTGTGTGTGTGTGTGTGTGTGTGTGTGTGTGTGTGTGTGTGTAAGTGTGTAGAGATAGAGAAGAAGAAGAAGAAGAAGGATGAGGATGAGGAGGAGCAGAAAAAGAAGTAAAAGAAGAAGAAGAAGTGTGTGTGTGAGTGTGTGTGTGTGTGTGTGTGTGTGTGTGTGTGTGTGTGTGTGTGTGTGTGTGTGTGTGTGTGTGTGTGTGTGAATCAAGAATCAATCAAGAATCAAAAACTTAATTGCCATTCTTCTTCTTAAGCCATTGTGTGTGTGTGTGTGTGTGTGTGTGTGTGTGTGTGTGTGTGTGTGTGTGTGAGAGTACGTGTACACGACTGTACAACAATTGTTTATATCTTTGCTTGTCTTCCTGTCTGTCCTCTCTCTCTCTCTCTCCCCCCCCCCCCCCCTGTCTCTCTCTCTGCCCATAGAGATCGAATACATCTGTAATACGTTGTTTATTGTCTATGTTTACGAGGGGGTGTGCATTGAAGTTGCGTTTTTGCATTTCCCTGTGGCCTGGGTATAAAAGAGAATATGTGTTGTTCTGATAGCATTACAAGAAAGAAAAACAAAACAAAAATGAACAGAAAGCAAAAACTGTCAGCCAAGCCTGCAGCAATAGAAATACCCCCCAAAAAACAACAACAACACACACAAAACAAACAAAAACAACCCCAACAACCCACACAAAAAACCAACCAAAAAACCCTAAACAAAAACAAAACCCACCTCTCTGTGTGTAAGTGTGCGTGTGTGTGTGTGTGCGTGTGTGTGTGTGTGTGTGTGTGTGTGTGTGTGTGTGTGTGTGTGTGTGTGTGTGTGTGTGTGTGTGTGTGTGTTTTCTCTATGTGGCATTTATGTCTGTTTATCTGTCACTCATTCCCTCCCCGTGTGTTGTGTGTGTGTGTGTGAGTGTGTGTGTATATGTGTTCTCTCTGAGGCATTTATGTCTGTCTATCTGTTTCTCTCTGTTTCTATCTCTCTCTCCCTAACCCCCCTTCTCCCCCTCTCTACCCCTCCCCCCACTCTCTCTAACCCCCTCTCTCTCTTCCACCCAATTATATCTTTTTGTTGTTGTTGTTGGTTAGTTTTCTGTCACCGACGCCACGTGAAGATAATGATGGCGATAATTATAAATGATTTTTCTTGGCTTTGTGTTGACGTTGCCCTGTGGGTTCATTTTCAGAAAATAATTGTTGGGTTTTTTGCCCCTTTCTCTCACGCGTTTGATCTTTGACTCTGGCGTAAAGGCTGCTCGAAAAACAAAATTTTGTTTCTCCAATAATCTGTTCTTTCTTTTGTCGTTCATCGGCTATTGCTTCTAGGGTGATATTTTGCGTGAAGTAAAAAAAGGTATAAAGGTGTCCCATAACCTATGTGGTCGTAGGGGAGCGAGGCGTCAGAGACCTCAGCTTCTCTAGGGGGCCAGCATATTGAGGGCGGCGCCCATCTCCTCTCCCTCGCTGCTTTACCTTCCCTGACCCTAAGAGAGGGCAGGTACCCATTTACAGCTGGGTGAACTGGGGATTTGGATAAGAAAGCATATGACTACTTATCCCATTATCCTCGATATAAAAGAATAAATGATTAAAAATGAATAAAGAAAGAAATAATCTCTCTCTCTGTCTGTCTCTGTCTCCCTGTCTGTGTTTTTTCTCTCTATGTCTCTGTCTGTCTGTCCGCCTGTCTCCCTCCCTCTCTCTCTCTCTCTCCTTCGCCAATCACATCCCCCTCTCTCTCCCGCCTCTCTCTCCCCCTCTCTCTCTATCTCCCCCTCTCTCTCTATCTCCCTCTCTCTCCCCTATCTCTCTCTTTTTCTCCTCCGCCCACCCCCTCCCCTCTCTCTCCCCCTTAAGAAATATATTGTTCACAAATTCCGCTTTTCGTAAGAGTAGGCCATTGTGTGCCTGGTGGGAACGGATGACAGAATTTACAAAATCGCATACACACGGGGACTGATTGTAAAAAAAAAAGCACGTAAGGGCTGATTCCATTATCCTCGATATAACAGAATAAAGAAAACTAAAAAAGAAAATAAAAATCTCTCGCTCCCCTCCCTCTCCCTCCCCTCTCTCTCCCCTCCCTCCCCCCCTCTCTCTCTCCTTCTCATCCACCCTCTCTCTCTCTCCCACCCCCCTCTCTCTCTCTCTCTCTCCCATACACTCTATTGTCTTGTCATTTATTACTGTCATTTCCTATACCTCGGTCACAGTGGTCAACTATAGAGAGTGGACAGTGGGAACAGCAGCAATCGCCTTGTGAGTGGCAAACCATCCCCCTCATTGTCCAGTTGTTCTTGTCCAGTCCTGTCATTAGCCCTTAGCCAATGCCCCGACCACTAGGTACTGTGAGAGAAGGTGTGTGTGTGGGGTGTGGTGTGTGGGTGTGTTGGGGGTGGGGGAAGTGGTAGTTTGTGTGTGCGTACCTGTGCGTGTATTGGGGGGAGGGTAGTGTGATTGTTGATTATTTCTTTATGTGTGTATGTGTGTGTGTGTGTGTGTGTGTGTGTGTGTGTGTGTGTGTGTGTGTGTGTGTGTGTTTGAGTGGGTGTGCATGTGTGTGCGTGCGTGCGCGCGCGCGAGCGTGTGGGTATACATTTGAATTTGTAAAAAAACCCCACCTATTAATCGTAACTGGCTGCATGTGAATGAGTAGGATGAATGAAAGCACTTTGATTTTTTTGCGAGATATAGCGCTATATAAATTCCATTTATTATCATTATTATTATTAGTGTGTGTGTGTGTGTGTGTGTGGTGTGTGTGTGTGTGTGACTGTGTTTGTGTGTGTGCGTGTGTGTGTGTGAGTGAGTTAGTGAGTGTGTGTGTGTGTGCGCGCGCGTGTGTGTGTGTGTGTTTGCTGTGTTGTGTTGTGTATGTGTGTGTGTGTGTGTGTGTGTGTATGCTGTGAGTGTGTGTGTGCTGGGGGGAGGGTACTTTGTGTGTGTGTGTGCATGTTTGTGTGTGTACGTGCGTGTGTGTATGTTTGTGAGTGTATGTGTTCTTTCTTATATTTCGAGGATAATGGAATAAGCACTCATGTGCTTTTTTTTTTACACCCAGTCCCCCTGCGTATGCAGTTTTGTCAATTTGGTCATCCCTTCCCACCGACACACAATGGCCTACTCTTCCGAATCTTCGTTTCTGTTTCATTCCTCAGCTAAAACTCCCAGGTTCACCAATGGTGAGATTTTGCATATGCGAACCGTTTTTAGCCACCATGAAGGTAGCCGCATTCCGACTTCGGGGATGTACGCCGGGTATGTTCGTGTATCAGTAACCGACTGAACACCGAGGACCGTGGGGTATGGAGGAAGCTGGTTGCAAAAATCTTCAGTGGTGCCCTCACGGTTTCTAAGAGTACGGGATAGGAGGTGAGGAAGATATACATGAAAGGAGTTGAGGCACTGGCCGGTCTGCATTTGAAGTTGACCTGGGAGATTGTAACCCCCCCCCCCCCTCCACACACATACACACACACAGACATACACACACACACACACACACACACACACACACACACACACACACACACACACACACACACACATACACACACACACACACTTAATTCACCAGACACTGCCAACGTTCAAACCCACGACTTCAAATACGCTTGGGATTGAAGTTGAACAGTCTAAAACCACTCGGCTTAAACATCCATTACTTTTATTCTCAAAAGTTGAAAAGGTTGTATGCACTGCTCAATTCTATTCCTGATCACTTGCTGGGGTATGTCACGGGAACCTAACACACTACACTGTTCACAAAAACACAATACATAAGATCTAAGAAGAAGAAGAAGGCGGGAAGGTGATTTTCCCCTTAAAGGTAAAGGTGTCCCATAACCTATGTGGTCGTAGCGGAGCGAGGCATCAGAGACCTCAACTTCTCTAGGGGCCAGCATATTGAGGGCGGCGCCAATCTCCTCTCCCTCGCTGCTTTTACCTTCCCTGACCCTAAAGAGGTAAAGGTAAAGGAATCCCATAACCTATAAGGTCGTAGGGGAGCGAGGCATCAGAGACCTCAGCTTCTCTAGGGGCCAGCATATTGAGGGCGGCGCCCATCTCCTCTCCCTCGCTGCTTTACCTTCCCTGAGGCAGGTACCCATTGATAGCTGGGTGAACTAGGGGAGACTGTACTGAAGCCAAGGCGCGCAAACGGTCACCTATCCACTTGATAGCCACGCCCAATATTAGCTTGGGGGGAAGGGATGCGAGTGCTCTGACCACTGAGCTATCCCTTCCCCTCAACAACTTAGAAATAAAGAGTTCGCGCCTTCAGTGCAAGTTTCCCTACTGTGTGCCAACTGCATTTACATCAGATGCTGCAGAGAATACTAGGACAGAGGTATACAGGAATAGTGAGGACATGGGGGTGGGGAGAATTGTATAGTTCCTCCCCCAAAAGGCGGGAAAACAGATATAGATAGATAGATAGATAGATAGAGAGAGAGAGAGAGAGAGAGAGAGAGAGAGAGAGAGAGAGAGAGAGAGAGAGAGAGAGAGAGAGAGAGAGAGCACACCATCTATCTGCCAGCCGTTGTGAGGTATACAACCCTTCTCTGGACTGCAATGGTGTATTTTTGTTCTGCTCTTTGTGTTGGCTGTTTATCTGTCTGTCTGTCTGTCTGTCTGTCTGTCTGTCTGTCTATCTGTCTGTCTGTCTGTCTGTCTGTCTGTCTGTCTGTCTATCTGTCTGTCTATCTGTCTGTCTGTCTGTCTGTCTGTCTGTCTCCTCTTCTCTCCTCTGTCCCCATTTTCTTACTCTCAGCTTCTGTAGTTTTCTGCGTCTGCTTTGTCGGGTCTGTGAGTTTTCTCTATCTCTTGTCCTTTTCACTGTATCTCACTCTCTCTCTCTCTCTCTCTCTCTCTCTCTCTCTCTCTCTCTCACACACACACACACACACACACGCACGCACGCACAGGCAAGCATGTTCGTCTAATATCACTTAGATTGAACAGACGTAAAATTGAAGACAACAACAACAGCACAGGCATGTTTGCGAGCTCATACACAGACACACATACATGCACGCACACACATATACATACAAACACACATACACACATACACCCACATGTACTCACACACATGCTTTAATTGTAAAAGAACAAAGAGAGAGAGAGAGAGAGAGAGAGAGAGGAGAGAGAGAGAGAGAGAGAGAGAGAGAGAGAGAGAGAGAGAGAGAGAGAGAGAGAGAGAGAGAGAGCTAGATACAAGAATGTTATGAGAGAGAGAGAGAGGGGGAGGGAGGGAGGGGGAGACAGACAGACAGATAGATGGACAGACAGACATACAGAAAGACTGACATAAAACGAGACTTTAAAGAAAGGAGCATACAAAGACGCAAGAGAGTGGAGGAGGCTGCTAACAAAGTGGAGAAACAGAGGTCAGCGAGAGTGGACGAATAAGGAAAGGGAGAGAAGAAAGACCAAAAAAAGAAAGAAAGAAAAGAAGAAATGAATGAAATGGTTATCAATCAGGAGAGAACACAACAGCAGGATTACAGCTATCCTGCAATCACTGCAGTTTTCTTGGAGTTCAATCAATCAATCAACCAAGAAAACGAACAAAAGAGAGCACAGACAAGGCTTTCTTTTGCATCTTATTTATCAGAGGTTTGTAATAGCCTCCCTTGTCAATGGTCTATACACTAAAGCGTACTCAAGGAAAACGCTGAAAAAAATATGAGCAAAACCATCATCAGCATCAAGAAAGAAAAAAGTATTCAAGCAGGAGACAGTCTGTATCAAACTCTATTCTTCTTCATTTCTTTATCCCCACATTGGGCTTCCAAGGGCCTGTCAGTATAAACAGCATCCCCGCCTTTAGGAAAATCCGTGCCAGGAATTCCCCTCTATGCTTTCCGTCTCTTTGTTTCTGCCTTGCTTCCTTTGCTTCCCGTCACCCCCTTCTTGTCTATTTTCTGTCGTTTTAGTCATAGCTTTCAAAGACTACAGTAAGGCTTTTGACAGTGTCAAACATCACCATCCGTTTATCACAATGTTAGAAATGGACTTTCCAAAGCATTTGATCCCACTCATAGCGAATTTGTATTCAGATTAAAAAAGCAGCCATCTGATAGAATAGCGAGCATTGTGAGGTCTTTGATATAAAAAAGGAGTTCATCAGGGTTGCATGCTGTCTCCACATCTTTTACAGTGCACATACAGAAATGATCACAAGGAAGGCAGACATAGATGACATGGGCATTAATACAGGAGGCAGAAGCATCACTAACCTTAGGGATGCTGATGATGCAGCACTCATGGCTCTTGATATCTCGTGAGAAGATTTCTGGAGAGAGTCAAAACAGAGGGCATTGTTGCTGGTCATAATTTATATGCCAAAAAAAAATCAAAGTGTTGCACATACAATCAATGAAGCTGAGGTCTATTTCACATCTTGACAATACTGTGACACGTTCTTTTGGCCATGTTTAATATATATATATATATATATCCCTCTCAGACTGATAAAGCCAAACATATTATGTATCAAAGTAAAGTTTATTTGAAGTTGTTTAGGATTTACAAAGATATTTGTCTACAGATCTCCCATCTTTTTTGCGTTTTGCCTTAATGTAAGTCAGTGAATGCTAAAAAAACAGGAACCCTTTTGTCACACACAAAGGGTTACCTCAACAAGGTGTATGCTAAGTATCCATCAGCTAATCCACAAGAAAGAATCACATTAATTTCACACACAGGGATGTTTCTTGAGGCTCAGAAATTACATTGAAGTAAAATTTTGCCAATACTGTCTCTTTCAACGTAAACATATTCTTTGTCCCCATTTTCATCATGGAAAGTCATCATCTTGATGCTTGATAGAAAGGATACTGATCCAGCTAGCTGCATGAGTAATTTCCCTTGAATTGAACAGGATTAGCGTTAATTCTTTTTGCTTGATGTCGTTTTTAACTTAGCATTTTGAGGTTAATAAGGGTCATATTCATAGCTACGACACTGAATATCACAATCAATCAGATCTGGAATAATGTTTAAAATTTCAAATATCTAAGCATTGTAAAGAGATTAATGGCTCCTATCTACAAGACTTCAAGGCTAGAGTTGGTATGGAAAAGAAAAAGATGGTTCAGTTGAGCAACATTCGGTAAGACAGAGACATATTTAAAAATCTCAAAATTCGAATTGTCAAATCACTAATCTGGCCTGTATCACCGTATGAGTTAGATGCCTAGAGATTATGAACATTGTAAAGAGCCAAAATAAACCCAGATGAAATGTCTTTCTACATGACTTCAAATGGTCGGAAAGAAGAATAAATGAAGGCTTTATGGATGAACTCTCAAAGCAAAGGCAAATGTTGCCTGCAATTGATCAGCGCAGACTAAGATGCGTTGGTCATGCAAACAGAAACACACAGACACGTCTGATGACGACAGTTCTCCAAGGTAAGGTTGAGGGCAGAAGGAAAAGAGGCAGACCACCAACATCCTACATTTCCAACATCACTGAGGCTTTTGGTCTGAGACGGCTACAGGAGAACATTGACTTCAGCAGAGACAGAGAGTGAGAGAGAGAGAGAGAGAGGAGAGAGAGAGAGAGAGACAGAGAGAGAGAGAGAGAGAGAGAGAGAGAGAGAGAGAGAGAGAGAGACAGACAGACAGACAGAGAGCTGGCGAATCCTGGTAGCATTGCATGGATCTCCTGGATGCAAAATTGACATTGCATGCTTATTCCATTATCCTCGAAATACAAGAATGAAAAAAGTCGGAAATACCAATGACAGTGGAGTTAGAGACATTTGAGTTGAGGTATTTTTAGTGTCTTCTCTCTTCTTATACCACTTTAAGTCACGGCAGAAATCTCTGCATGAAATTCGGGATGCTCTCTCCCGGGGAGAGTGTGTCGCCACAAGAGCAGCGCCACCCATTATTGTTTTTCTTTTTCCTGTCCGCAACTTTATTTGTTTCCCTATCTGAGTGGCTGTTTTCTACAGCATTTTGCCACGAACAACTCTCTTGTTGCCGTGGGTTCTTTTTAAGTGCGGTAAAAATTATGTGTAAAGCAAGGGACATCGGTTTAGTGTGTGACCATGTGTGCCTAATGTGTTGATTTCATTTTACTCATGATTCATTAAAAAAAAAAAAATTATTTATTCTTTTATATCGAGGATGGAATAAGCACTCATGTGCTTTTTTACATCCAGTCCCCGTGTGTATGCGTTTTTGTAAAATTTGTCATCTGTTTCCACCGGCACACTATGGCCTACTCTTCCGAAAAGCGGAACAGGATTTAACGTGTGCGCAAGATGTTCTGCATGCATTCGAACACGGGGCCTCGGGTTTATAGTCTCATCCGAAGGACTTTGACATTTGAAGACATTTAAAGATATTATTATTATCATTATTATGATTATGATGATGATGATGATTATTACTATTATTATTATTATTACCATTATTATTATTGCTACTTGATACAGATAGTTTTTTTTAAAGAAAAAAAGGATTTCAATTTTGTTTCCAATTTTCATTCATATAAAGGATGGAGGCTTGTAGGTTCAGCTTGCACAGCTACACACTTAACGTGTCACACCAAAAAAACCCAACACAGGACAATAGAGGAAGGAGAAGGAAGGTTACTTTTTCAGTCTTGTACAACTTAGAAACTAAGGAGATCACCCCTTCACGAAGCTGATGCGTGCTAACTGCCTGTAAGTCAGCTGCCTCACACAGAACCGTGAGACAGGGGTACAGGAACAGGGAGGGGATGGTGTAGAGAGAAGAGGCATGGATAGAGAGACAAAGATAGGTAGAAGAGAGACAAAGATATGTAGGAGAGGGACAAAGCTATGTAGGAGAGGGACAAAGCTATGTAGGAGAGGGACAAAGATAGGTAGGAGAGCGACAAAGATATGTAGGAAAGAGGGACAAAGCTATGTAGGAGAGAGGGACAAAGCTATGTAGGAGAGGGACAAAGATATGTAGGAAAGAGGGACAAAGCTATGTAGGAGAGGGACAAAGCTTGGTAGGAGAGGGACAAAGATAGGTAGGAGAGGGACAAAGCTATGTAGGAGAGAGGGACAAAGCTAGGTAGGAGAGGGACAAAGCTATGTAGGAAAGAGGGACAAAGCTATGTAGGAAAGAGGGACAAAGATAGGTAGGAGAGAGGGACAAAGCTATGTAGGAAAGAGGGACAAAGCTATGTAGGAAAGAGGGACAAAGATAGGTAGGAGAGAGGGACAAAGCTATGTAGGAGAGGGACAAAGCTATGTAGGAGAGGGACAGATATGTAGGAGAGGGACAAAGCTATGTAGGAGAGGGACAAAGCTATGTAGGAGAGGGACAAAAATATGTAGGAGAGGGACAAAGCTATGTAGGAGAGGGACAAAGCTATGTAGGAGAGGGACAAAGCTATGTAGGAGAGGGACAAAGATAGGTAGGAGAGGGACAAAGATAGGTAGGAGAGCGACAAAGATAGGTAGGAGAGGGACAAAGATAGGTAGGAGAGGGACAAAGATAGGTAGGAGAGCGACAAAGATAGGTAGGAGAGGGACAAAGATAGGTAGGAGAGGGACAAAGATAGGTAGGAGAGCGACAAAGATAGGTAGGAAAGAGGGACAAAGCTATGTAGGAGACTGCACGCCATCTGTCAGCCTCAGTTAAAACTTAAACTCCCACCCACGAATTGCAACCGTGTATTTTTCCTCTTTGCTTTCCATGGTTGAGTGTCTTTGTCTGTCTGTCTGTCTGTCTGTCACTCATACATTGTGATGGGTGTATTTTCTCCTTTGCTTTCCTTGTCTGTCTGTCTGTCTGTCTGTCACTCATGAATTGTGATGGGTGTATTTTCTCCTTTGCTTTCCTTGTTTGTCTGTCTGTCACTCATACATTGTGATGGGTGTATTTTCTCCTTTGCTTTCCTTGTCTGTCTGTCTGTCTGTCTGTCACTCATGAATTGTGATGGGTGTATTTTCTTTTGCTTTCTTTGTCTGTCTTGTCTGTCTGCCTTGTCTGTCTGCCTGGTCTGTCTGTCTTGTCTGTCTGTCTTGTCTGTCTTTCTTGTCTGTCTGTCTGTCTTGTCTGTCTGGTCTGTCTGTCTGTCAGCTACCCCCTAATTGCGGTAGTGTGTTTTCCCTCTTTGTTTTCCGGGGCTGAGTGTCTGTCTGTCTGTATGTCTAATACCCTTGAATTGCTATAGTGTGTCTGTCCTCTTGCTTTCCTTGTCTGTCTGTCTGTCTGTATGCTACCCATGAATTGCGATGGTGCATTTTCCTCGTTGCTTACGATGGCTGTCTGTCTTGTCTTTCCGTCTGTCTGCTATCCACAAATTGCAAGGGTGCATTTTTTCCTGTTTGCATTTGTTGGCTGAGTGTTTGTCTGTCTGTCTGTCTGCTATCCACGAATTGCCATAGTGTATTTTTTTCCTTTCTGATTTTGTTGTCTGTCTGTCTGTTACCCATGAATTGCCATAGTGTATTTTTTTCCTTTCTGATTTTGTTGTCTGTCTGTCTGTTACCCACGAATTGCCATAGTGTATTTTTTTTTCCTTTCTGATTTTGTTGTCTGTCTGTCTGTTACCCACGAATTGCCATAGTGTATTTTTTTCCTTTCTGATTTTGTTGTCTGTCTGTCTGTTACCCATGAATTGCCATAGTGTATTTTCCCTCTTGCTGTCCTTGTCTGTCTGTCTACATGTCTGTCTGCCACTCATAAATTGTGAGGGTGTATTTTCCTCTTTGCTTTCGTTGGACGAGTGCCTCTGTCTGTCTGTCTGTCTGTCTGTCGCTATCACCCTTCTTCAGCCTCTCTTTCTCCCCTCTACTGTTGTTTTTCTCTATGTTTTGTTGTTTTTGTGCGAATACACTATTCCCATCTTTCTGTTACTCAGTTCCCTCCCCCCCTCCTCTCTCTCTCTCTCTCTCTCTCTCTCTCTCTCTCTCTCTCTCTCTCTCTCTCTTCTTCTTCTTCTTCTTCTTCTTCCCTTTTCTGTGTATATTTGTTTTGTTGATTCTCTGTGAAAAGCCCTGTCTCTATCTTTCTATTTTTTTTTCTATCTGACTATCTATCTGTACTTCTCCCTCACTCTCACATACATACAAACATACATACACACACATACCTATAAACATACATACATATATGCTACCTACCTACTTACATCCATACATACAAACATATACATACATACATGCATACATACAATCATACATACATACATACACACACAAAAATGCTTGCTTGCGAGCACACACGCACACACACACACACACACACACGCGCGCGCGCGCACACACAGAAACATAGAAACAGCAGACAGAGACAGACAGAAATAGACATAAATGAAGTGACAGAAAAAGACAGCCAGAGGGACAGACAAACAACTGGGCAGAAGAGACAAGAAATAAAAAGGTAAAAAGATAAAGCTGCCCCATAACCTATGTGGTCGTAGGGAAGCGACGCGTCAGAGACCTCAGCTTCTCTAGGGGCCAGCATATTGAGGGCGGCGCCCATCTCCTCTCCCTCGCTGCTTTACCTTCCCTGACCCTAAAGAGGCAGGTACCCATTGACAGCTGGGTGAACTGGGGGGACTGTACTGAAACCAAAGCGCGCAAACGGTCACCCATCCATGTGGTAACCACGCTCGACGCTGCTTAACCTTAGTTGGGGGAAAGCGAGTGCTGTGACCACTGAGCTATCCCGTCCCTAAAACAAGAAATATGGATGGACAAAGACGAGAGCGCGAGAGAGAGAGAGAGAGAGAGAGAGAGAAGAGAGAGAGAGAGAGAGAGGAGAGAGAGAGAGAGAGAGAGAGAGAGTGGATGAGGGGGATTGCCAACAAAGCAGAGGAAGAGAAACCACAGAATGAATGAACGAAAGAAGGAAGGAAGGAAGGAAAGAAGATGAGGACGGAAAAGAAATAAGAGACATGGTTATCAATCAGAATAGAATGCAACAGCAGCATTAAGCTCCCCTCTCCATTCACTCTAGACTTTAAAAAATAATCCAATCAATCAATCAATTAAATAAATAAACAAGAAAACGAAAGTTAATCGTATTATTAACTTCTTTGTAATTAGCCTCCCTTGCCAATTGTTTGCACAATGTAAAAACAAAATCATACCACTTTAAGTCACGGCAGATTTCTCTGCGTGAAATTCGGGCTGCTCTCCCTGAGGACCTGAGGAGAGCTCGTCGCCACAAGACCAGCGCCACCCATTATTTGTTTCCTGTCTTCAACTATATTTGTTTTCCCTATCAGAGTGGGGGGGGGGGGGGTTCTACAGAATTTTGCCAGGGATAACTCTCTTGTTGCCGTGGGTTCTTTTACGTGCGCAAAGTAATTATGTGTAACACACGAGACCTCGGTTCATCGTCTCATCAGACAGACTTGCACCCAGACCACCACTCATGGTCTAAGGGATGGGAAAGGGGGGGGGGGGGAACAGTTTCGGGACCAAACGGGATTCGAACCACCGCACACTTTCGACCCGGACTTTTCGCTTTCTAGGCAGGCGCGTTCCCTCTAGACCACCGATCCCTTGACAATGGTGTGCACAATAAAATGCACTCTGAAGAAAAATCGGAAAAAAATCAGTAAAACCATCAACGTCAAAAGCAATAAAAAGATTAGTCATTATAAAGACAGCTTGTAGTCAAATGTAGAAACATTTATTTATTTACCTACCTATTTATTTGTTTATTCATCAATTGTTTTATATCGAGCATAATGGAATAAGCACTCATGTGCTTTTTTTCATCAAGTCCCTGTGGGTATGCGGTTTTGTAAATTTTGTCATCTGTTCCCACCGGCACACAATGGCCTACTCCTCCGAAAAGCGGAACCGGGTTTTAACGTGTGCGCAAGATGTTCTGCGTGCGTTCGCATACGGGACCTCGGTTTATAGACTCGTCTCAGACCTTTTAGGCGGAGTGGAGTCAGCACTGATGTTAACTCCTGAGGAAAAAAGAAATCTCTTGAACGAGATTGGAACCCGGGTCAGTAGATCACGAGCGCATCACTCTAACCACTTGGCTAACTCCCTCCCTCCCTGATGTGGCTGTTCCATTCTGAATGGAAAAGGCAGACGACACGCACCCTCCTTGTTTGCCCGTGTGTCCGCGTTCTGAATTGAGCGCACACTGGGACAAAGGCTGTTATTCATTATTTCATTGTGGAATGGTTTTCGAGAATCGCTGGCTTCTTTCTGTGTCAGTCTTGCCTTGATTCCATTTCCTTTTCTTGCGGGTTAATCTTAACTCTTTGTTCGTGAGGAGAGGGGAAAAGGGAGAGGGAGGGAGAGAAGGAGAGGGAGAAAAGGAGAGGGAGAAAAGGAGAGGGAGAGAGAGGGGGAGAGAGAGGGAGGGAGAGAGAGAGGGAGGGAGGGAGAGAGAGATTGATTGATTGAGTGATTGATTGTTCAATAATCTTAGTCCACAGAGAGAGAGAGAGAGAGAGAGAGAGAGAGAGAGAGAGAGAGAGACAGACAGACGGACAGACAGGACAGATAGACACAGATGGACAGACATAAAGACAGACAGATGGACAGACATAAAGACAGATGGACAGATATAAAGACAGACAGACGTAGACACACACACTCACACACAGACACAGACACACACACACACACAGACACAATCCTCGATATAAAAGAATGAAATGAAAATTAAAAAAAATGAAACACAGACACACACTATAAACAAGGCAACAGAAGAAATAAAGAATTTTTTTCTTTTTTCTTTCGCCACATTTTTGAAATAGTTAAGTTCAACCCCACCCCCTCTGCCCCCCGAATGTTTCACTCTAGATACTTCTTGGACAGGATAGCTCAGAGGTCAGAGCACTCGCTTTCCCCCAGCTAAGGTTAAGCAGCATCGAGCGTGGTTACCACTTGGATCGGTGACCGTTTTACGCGCCTTGGCTTCAGTACAGTTCCCCCAGCTGTAAATGGGTACCTGCCCTCTTTAGGGTCAGGGAAGGTAAAAGCAGCGAGGGAGAGGAGATGGGCGCCGCCCTCAATATGCTGGCTCCTGGAGAAGCTGAGGTCTCTGACGCCTCGCTCCCCTACGACCACATAGGTTATGGGACACCTTTACTTTTACTGCGTGCCAGCTATCTGTAAGTCACTTACTAATGAGAATCAGGAGTCAGGGGTGTGTAGGGATAGTGAGGGGGAGGTGGAGGTGGAGGGGGAGGGAGAAGGGGGAGTATGTAGTACCCCAAAAAGGAGAAAACGGGTATGTAGGAGGTACCACACAACCTGTCCGACTCTGTAAAAAAGAGCCTGACACTTCTTCCTTGGACTGCAATAGTGTATACTTATTTCTGCGTTCGTTGGCTATTTTATCTGCCTGTCTATGTCTCCGTCACCCACCTCCTCCTCTACCCCACATTTTGTTGCTCTCTTTGTCTCTGTCTCCCTGTCTCTGTCTGTATCTCTCTCTGTCTCTCTCTTTTTCTCCCCCCCCCCCCCTCTCTCTCATATTCTTGCTTACGTTGGCTATTTATCTGCCTCTCCCTCCCTCTCTCTCTCTCCCTTCCCCTCTCTCTCTCCCTCTCTCTCCGTCTACACACGGTGACTGGATGTAAAAAATGCACATAAAGGCTTATTCCATTATCCTCGATATAAAAGATTAAAAAAAAGATACCCCCTCCCCCTCTCTCTCCCCCTCTCTCTCATATTCCTGCTTACGTTTGCTGTTTATCTGCCTCTCTCCCTCTATCTCTCACTCTCTCTCTCCGTGTGTGTGTGCCTCTCTCTCCATCTCTCTCTCCACCTACACCCCCTCCTCTCCCTCTCTCTCTCATATTCCTGCTTCTATCTATCTATCTATCTGTCCCGTAGTCTGACGACCGTGGGGGCACCCTCAAAGACTCAGCAACCAGTTCCCTCCATTCTTCTCTCTGTTCTGCCTTTCTCAGGGTTTTGTTGAGTTCTAGGCCTGTCCATTCACTGATGTTATCCTCCCAGCTCTTCCTTGGTCTGCCTCTTCTTCTTCCTCCTTGGACAGTGCCTTGCAAAACTGTCTTTGTAATTCCTTGGGATCTTGTGACATGCCCATACCACTTAAGTTTACGCTTTTTCACGATCGTTAGAAGGTTCTCATAGGGTCCAATGGTTTGCTGGATTCTGTTATGCACGCTTTCGTTGCTTATGTGGTCTTTGTAGGAGATGCCAAGGAGTCTCCGAAAGCATCTCATCTCCACTGCCTGTACTCTTCTCTCCAAATCTGCAGTCAGGGTCCATGATTCACAGGCATACAGAAATATGGATATGACAAGGGAGCGCATTAGTCTGATCTTGGAGATAAGTGAGATATTCTTATCTCTCCAGATGGTGTTTAGTTTTGACAAAGCTGTTATTGTCTGTGCAGTCCTGCATACTACTTCTGGCTTGGATCCCTGGTCGGATACAATGGCTCCCAGGTACTTGAAGCTTTGAACTGTTTCCAGCTTCTGGTCATTAACCCTGATATCAGTGCTAATGCCGTTGGTGTTATTTAGTCATCAGTTTGGTCTTCTCTGCACTGATTTCCATGCCGTATGTTCCTGCTTACGTTGGCTATTTATCTGCCTCTCTCTCTCCATCTCCCTTCCTCTCTCTCTCTCCCCTCCCTCTACCTCATCTCTCTCCCCCCTCTCCCCTTTCTCCCCCCCCTCTCTCTCTCAGCTTCTGTTTCTCAATTCTTTATGTGTTTCTGTGTTAGTTATTTTTCATTTTCAAACCACTTTAAGTCACGGCAGATTTCTCTGCATGAAATTCGGACTGCTGTCCCCGTGGGGAGCGCGTCGCCACAAGAGCAGCGCCACCCATTGTTGGCTTTCTGTGAGTTTCTCTATCTCCATCTTTCTTCTTATTCGTTGAATGTTTAAAAAGCAACTAATGTTGTCTGCCGTATAAGCGAAAATGTGTCGTGTTGCTGTTAAGCACCTGACAAGTCAGGCCCAGCACATCCGACTTCGGCATGGGAGAGAATTGTTATCTTTTAAGTTTTTCTGGTAAAAAAAAGGTAGGAGAATGGACCAAGAAGGCAGAAAAGAGACAAGAAGGAGGTGGCAAGAAAAATAGGACCAAGGCAGAAACAAAGAGAGGGAGAGAGAAGAGGGAATTCTTAGCACAGAATTTCCAGATGGTGGGGATGCTACTTATACTGAGAGGCCCCCGGAATACCCAATAGGAGATAAATCTCCATCTTCCTATTTTTCTGTATTGTTTTTCCTGGATTTTTATCTAAAAACCTTTGTCGCTCTCACAAACGCATGTAGGAATATGCATAGTTGCAAGCACACATAAATACATATGTGCAAACACACACACATGCACAGACAAACATGTACACTCTCACACTTGCACACATGCACATGCATGTGCAAAAGAGAGAGAGAGAGAGAGAGAGAGAGAGAGAGAGAGAGAGAGAGAGAGAGAGAGAGAGAGAGAGAGAGAGAGAGAGAGAGACAGACAGACAGACAGAGAGAGAGACAGACAGAAACAGAGAGATAGACACAGAGACAGAGGGACAGAAAAACAGAGAGACAGACAGGCAAATAGAGACAGACAGACAGACATAGACACGCACACAGATACAGAGAGAGAGAGAGGGAGGAGAGGGAGGAGGGAGGGAGAGAGGGAGAGGAGAGATAGAGACAGACAGAGAGGCAGACTGAGAGACACACAGACAGAAACAGAGAGATAGACAGACAGAGAGAGAAACAGAGAGAGAGTGAGAGAGAGACAGACAGACAGGCAGACTGAGAGACAGACAGGCATACAGACAGAGACAGAGAGATAGACAGACAGGGAGAGAAACAGAGAGAGAGTGAGAGAGAGACAGACAGACAGGCAGACTGAGAGACAGACAGGCATACAGAGACAGAAAGATAGACAGACAGACAGACAGAGAGACAGACAGACAGATTGACACAGACAAACAGAGAGAGAGAGACAGACATACAGAGAGAGAGAGAGCGAGAGAGAGAGAGAGGAGAGAGAGAGAGAGAGAGAGAGAGAGAGAGAGAGAGAGAGAGAGAGTCAGACAGACCGACAGACAATCCTACAAAGAGACAGATAGAGATAGAAACAGACAGATACAGAGACAGACAGAGACAGACATAAACACAGACACAGACACGCGCACATACACATACACACAACACACACACACACATACAGAGGCGGCGAAACAAACAGACAGACAGATGGACGAGAAAAGAGACTTTAAAGAAATGAGTATTCAAAGACTCGAGAGAATGGAGGATGCTGCAAACAAAGCAGAGAAAGAGAGATTGGAGACGGAGAGGACAAAAGAAGGGAGGGAAAGACAATGAAGGAAAAAGAAAAATGAAAAAAAAGAAAAGAGAAAAATGGTTATTAATTAGCAGAACCGAAGCCACCTGCGTCCACCGTAGTTTTCGTGGAATCCACTCTCACTCACTCACTCACTCACTCACTCACTCACTCACTCACTCGTTCACTCACTCTCTCACTCGTTCATTCATCACTTACTCACCTAACCAACCAACCCACCCACCCACCCTCCCTCCCTCACTCACCCAACCAACCAACCAACCATCCATCCATTTATCCATCCATCCATCCATCCAGCCAACCAACCAACCAACCAACCAACCAGCCAACCAACCAACCAACCAACCAGCCAGTCAGCCAGCCAACCAGCCAATCAATCAATCAAACACACAAACAAAAATGTACAATAATGCTTTAACCTCAATTGTCGGTACCTTGTAGCAATAGCCTCCCTTGTCGGTGGTCTACAATACCCAGCACTCAAATAAAAATCTAAGAAAGAAAAAAGAAAAAAAATAGTAGTAAAACCAGCACAAACAAAAATAATAAAAGAGAATATTCAACGCGTAGAAATATTGTCTCTAAATATATGATTGTTTCATTATCACCAGAAATGTGAAAATCAACAATCAAATATGTCAGTAGATAAGAAAAATGATGAAAATAAGTCAGATTATTCTTTTTTTATCAGAAGAAATGTAAACATCAACAAACAAATAAATCAGTAATTAGACATACAAATAAATAACTCAGTTTACATAATAACCAATACCTCCTTTATCCCCCCCGCCTCCGAGCAATTTTTCAGATAATTGCTTTCATTGCTTTGTCTTGAAAGCAATCGTTTTGGTTATATGCACTTGTGTGTGTATTATCTTAACTACATTTTCCTTGTGTATTATTCATATTACATGGAAGAGAATAGGATCTACCAGGTTTAGCTTTTTTATTGCTGTTGAAGGCATATATATATATATATATATATATATATATATATATACCTTGATTTCCTTGTATTACATAGAGTTTATTTATTTATTTGGGTATTTATTTATCTGTTCATTCATTCATTTTTTAAATTCATTTATTTATCCATTCATTTATTGTTTTATTTTATTATTTTATTTCGAGAATAATCGAACAAGCACTCATGTGCTTTTTACATCTAGTCCCCGTGTGTATGCAGTTTTGTAAATTTTGTCATCCTTTCTCACCGGCGCACAAAAGCCTACTCTTTCGAAAAGCGGAACGGGTTTTTAACTTGTGCGCAAGATTTAACTGCATTCGCACACGGGACCTCGGATTATAGTTTCATCCGAAGGACTTTTAGGGGAAGTGGAGTCAGCACTGATGTTAACTCCAGAAAGAGTTGAACGAGATTCGAACCCGGGTCAGCAGATCACGCCCGCGAAGCACATCACTCTAACCACCGGGCTAACCCGTCTCCCTAGAGAGTGCTTGGAACTCTGTAGATTCAACTTGCCTGCAAAC
>CM054150.1:1486647-1494147 GCA_028751875.1 Rapana venosa | reverse complement strand
ACAGACACAGACAGAGAGACAGGGAGACAAAGTCAGACAGACAGACAGACAAACAGAGAGACAGAGAGAGAGAGAGAGAGAGAGAGAGAGTAAGGGAGAGAGAGAGAGAGAGAGAGAGAGAGAGTAAGGGAGAGAGAGAGAGAGAGAGAGAGAGAGAGAGAGAGAGAGAGAGAGGGAGAGAGATAGAGATAGAGAGAGACTGGGATAGAGAAATGCTGATAGGTAGACAGACAGACAGACACAAAAATAATATCTGACAGAGACAAGAGTTACAGAGACAGACAGACAGGCAGATAAACAAAATGAGAGAGAGAAAGAGAGAGAAAGAGAGGGAGAGACAGAAACAGATACAGAGATACAGACAGAGAGAGGGAGGGAGAGAGAGACTGACAAAGAGAGACATACAGAGATAGAGGGAGACAGAGACAGACAGACGGAGACAGAGAGAGAAAGAGAAAGAGAGAGAGAGAGAAAGAGAGAGACAGAGACAGAAACAAAGAGACAGAGAGTAAGATACAGAGAGAGAGAGAGACAGAGAGAAGAGACAGAGACAGAGAGAGGGAGAGAGCCTAACAGAGAGGGAGGGAAGGAGGGAAACAGACAGGGACAGAGAGACAGACAGACAGACAGACAGGCAGGAAGACAGACAGACAGACAGAGCGAGAGAGAAGTGCATCAGATTAGAAGAAACAGCCATTTCCTCACGAAGGCAATGCAAGATAACGCAGAAACAGAGACAACATGGACACGTGAATAAACAAAAGCTCTCACAAAAACCAAGTTACGCGGCAGATTATCCAATTAATCAATTTACCATAATATCATAAGGTCACAGATGTGATGCAAATAATGTCAGACTGTCCTGTCATTCTTTGATGCAAGGCAGAGAACAACTCCACCTATCCCCTAGTCTTGTAGACCGTTGGGGGCACCACTGAAGATTTTGTGACCAGCTTCCTCCACTCCTCGCAGTTTTCAGTTTCCCGTAGCAAGTCGTTCCGTTCAAGGCCAGTCCACTCTTTGAGGTTGTCTTTCCAACGTTTTCTCTGTCTGCCTCTTCGTCTCCCTCCTTGTACTGTTCCCTGTAGGACAGTCTTGGCCAGTCCAGATGTTCGTGTAACGTGCCTGTACAACTTAATTGCGTTTTTTCACTGAAGTCAGGAGCTCTTCACATGGTCCAATGGCGTTTTCAATGTTGGTTTTTACTTCCTGGTTAGTGATGTGATCTCTGTATGAGATGCCAAGAAGTTTGCGGAAGCATCTCATCTCCATTGCCTGTATCCTTCTTTCAATGTCTGCTGTTACGGTCTACGTTTTAAACGCGAACAAAAATACTTGGATTTGTATAATTATGTTGTACGTATTTGTATATATGATACACTATAGACATAACCAGGGAACGCATCAGTCTGATCTTGGAGCTGATGGCGCTGTTGTCGTTCCAGAGGACTTTCAGTTTGGTCATTGCAGATGTGGTCTGGGCTTTCCTGGAGAGAATTTCAGATTTCTTCTTACGTTGCTAAAAAGTAGACCCCTTGGCTTTTTGCTATAGTCTTAAAAAACGATTTAAGTAGTAGTTAAAAAAAAGCAAAATCAGTAGCCTCTTGTACAGTTATAAAAAGGAAAAATTAAAACATAAATCCAACTGATATTATTCTCTCTCTCTCTCTCTCTCTCTCTCTCTCTCTCTCTCTCTCTCTCTCTCTCCAAAAATGGTTTATATGTTTTGTATCTTTATAACTGTGCCCAAAAAAGACTGAATAAAAAGTTTGAAAAAAAAAATTAATTGATTTTCTGAACCAATATAAAAGAATGTGGTCTCCTTTACGTTCACAACAAAACCAAGTTAGGTCATTTCTTATGTAACTGTTTTTCAACTAGATATCTGGTTCATAAAAAAAATGTAAATTCAATCTAAAAGTTGTGTGGATTTTTCACAGCTGTTTAGAAAAATGATAAAAATCCTGTAATATATTGTGTCTCCATGATATAATTCCCACTTCAGCTGTTCCCTATCTTCCGTTGCCTTGTCTGCTGAAGCTATACCTCAATATCTCTGACAGGTCATTTTCTGGTCAAATCCCTAAAGGCAGACAACTCAGGAGGATGTGAAAAGTAATAGCAGTTGGATTTATCTTTTTTTATTTTTGCCTCTTTGGCGGTTTTTTCTTTTTGTTTTTGGTTAGCTTTTTCTTTTTTTGATTGTTTTTGATAAGTCCATTATTTCTAATATCCTTTTCAGAAGTTTTTTTCTATTTGGTGGTTAGAAAAATACGTTTTTTTCCCAGCATGTTGTTGTCATATTTGTTTTGTTCTTGCGCTGTTGTTGTTGTTGTTGTTGTTGCTGCTCTTTCTTCGTCTTCTTCTGCTGCTGCTGCTGCTCATCCTCCTCCTTCTTCTTTCTCTTCCTCTTCTTCTTCTCGTCCTTTTTCTTCTTCTTTTCCTCCTCTTCCTCCTCCTCATCGTCCCCTCCTCCCCCTCTTCTTCTTATTTTTATTCTTCTTCTTCTCTTATTTTTCTTCTTCTTCTTCTTCTTCTTCTTCCCAATTCTTCTAGTCCAGCTGTTAAGGCAAGGATTTTGGGCAAAACCTGCAAATGAGAGTGACAGCAGCGTGCCTCTGGGCATACACATACTTTGGACCCTCCTCCCCAATACTGGCATGGAAACACCACTTTGACCATCTGTTTCCCATTAGTTTGATTTGATATTTAAAGCTATATGGCCCACTTATGTTAAACCATGACAAATGTAATCTTCCCCTAACCTACCCCTAGTCTACCCCCTCCTCCTTCCGCCTAACCTACCCCATTACCACCTACCTCCTTCCCCCAACCTATCCCCTCCACTTCTCTCTAATCTACCCCCTTCCTTCCGTATGTCTTTTCACCTCCTCCCTCCCTCTAACCTACCACTCCTCCTCCCTCACCTACACCCTCCCTCCCCTGACTCTCCTTCTCACCCTCATCCTCCTACTCACCATTTCTCCACCCTACCAATCTCCCTCCTCCCCTCTACCTATCCCACTCCCCCTACCTTACCTCCCTTTCCTATTTTTACCCCCAATTCCACCCTAAGTTACCACTACCCCCCCTCCCCCTCTAACCTACCTCACCTCCCTCCCCATGTGCTTTTTGGCATCAAGTCCCGCCCTTAGGGATACATCATGATATTAAAAAAAGCCCAATATCCATACACTCGCAAAGTATTAAGAAAACCCATACATACACACACAAGAAAATAATAACCGCCCCCCCCCCCCCTTGTACGATATAAAGGAAAACAAACCATGTACATAGTATCACGTGTGTGTGTGTGTGTGTGTGTGTGTGTGTGTGTGTGTGTGTGTGTGTGTGTGTGTGTGTGTGTGTATGTGTGTGTGTGTGTGTGAGAGAGTTCCCTCCCTCCCTCCACCATACAACTCCCTTATACCCCCTCCCTCGCTATCCCTCCCTTCCCCCTCTACCTCCCTCTTTCTCCCCTCCCTCTAACCTCCCCCCTCCTCCCCCCTAATATATCCCCCTCATTCCCTAATCTGACCCTAAAGAGGCAGGTGCCCATTTACAGCTGGGTGAACTGGGGGACTGTACTGAAGCCAAGGCGTGCAAACGGTCACCCATCCAACTGGTAACCATGCCTCGATGCTGTTTAACTTAAGCTGGGGGAAAGCGAGTGCTCTGACCACTGAGCTATTCCATCCCCTGTACAGCATCACCGTTTGTGTACATGTATATAACGTATACTGTATCATGTACTTATGCACTCTAATAAGTTTGTGTGTGTGTATGACATGCGTTTGTGGGTACGTGTAGAAAGGTGTGTGTGTGCGCGCGCGTGAAGGGCGGGTGTTTTTCTTTATTCTTTTATTTCGAGAATACTAGAATAACCCTTTATGTGCTATTTTACATATAGTCTCCGTGTGTACGCAGTTTTGTAAATCATATAAGACTGTCAAAGATCCAGACATTCAACTCTGTTGGCCAAAAGATCAGAATGCAGATAAACCAAATACACTTATATCTGAAGGCACTGTACAATATAAACGTCCCTCTGCCCCCCCCCCCCCCCCACCCCCCTTCCCCAACTAAAAAACGTTCTATAAACATTCCTCCTTTTGGACGAAGGTAACAAACTGCTTCATGTGGTCTAAATTTAGCAACCGTTTATACAAGCCACAAGCAAGAGGCAACAGTTCTGGCAAAAGCAAACAAGCCAAAATACTGAAGCCATTTGGCGATGTTTTTCAGTGGGCACTGTTGAGTTAAATTGTGGGCCCACACCTCAGTTAAAACTGAACAGGGTGACGTTTATAATGGGTTAAAGCTTTGAGACCAGCCATAGTTGAAAGTGTTGTGCATTATGTGATGTGGTGTGGTATGGTGTGGTGTGGTGTGGTGTGTGTGCGTGAGAGAGATATTTTATTGTATTTATTCTTTTATATCGAGGATAATGGAATAAGCACTCATGTGCTTTTTTACACCCAGTCCCCGTGTGTATGCGGTGTTGTAAATTTTGTCATCTGTTTCCACCGGCACACAATGGCCTACTCTTCCGAAAAGCGGAACAGGATTAAACGTGTGCGCAAAATGTTCTGCATGCGTTCGCACACGGGGCCTCGGTTTATAGTCTCATCCGAAGGAGAGACAGACAGAGAGACAGACAGACAGAGAGACAGACACAAAGACCGACATAAAGACAGACAGACAGATGGAAAGACAGAGAGAAACACTGTACTGAAGCCATGGCACGCAAACGGTCACCCATCCAAGTGGTAACCACGCTCAATGCTGCTTAACCTTGGCTGGGGGAAAGCAAGTGCTCTGACCACTGAGCTATCCCGTCCCCCGTACAGCATCACCGTTTGTGCACACACACCACACACACACTACACACACACACACACACACAACACACACACACACACACACGCACAAGCTGTCACAATTTAATGATAGAGAAAGGGAGACACCAAAATATATCCAGAGAGGACAGAAAATGTAGACACTGTAACAAAATTGAAGATGAATTTCATTTACTTGATGAATGCATTTTATATGATGAACTCAGAAATAATTTGTTATTAAAAATCAAAACGAGAGACAAAGAACGCAAAAACTGTGTACATAAATTAAGTGACATAATCACAGTTGATATATATCAAGCAGATATCATCAGATATGTGTATGAGTGTTTTGAAAAAAGAGAGAAAGAGAAGTAGAATACAACATGTTTTTAAGTGTACATCACTTTTAGCCAAAATAGATAATTATAGTTGATGGTTTTGTTGTGTCAAATAAGTCTACTTGACTTAAATGGCAATAAAATATTCTGAATCTGAATCTGAAATTCTGAATCTGAATCTGAATCACACACATACACACAACAAACTCACCCACCACACACACTACAAACACACTACACTACAAACACACACACACACTACACACACAAACACTACAAACACACTACACTACACACACACTACAAACACACAACACACTACACAACCACTACACACAACCACTACACACACACACATAAACACTACAAACACACTACACACACACACACACACAAACACTGCACACACACACATCTAGCTTCATGTCCATATTATCACTGTATCTTGAATATCGTTCTTATGACGCAGGACATACTACGTCATGTTCCATTAGATTCTGTTATAGTATCAGACGTCTGCTTATGACAGTAACACCCGGGAATGAACGTCAGGGAGGGGGTGGGCAGCAGGAGGAGGAGGAGGAGGAGGAAGGAAGGAAGAAAGGAAAGAAGGACGGAAGATAGAGGAATAACAGCTGGCTTTTGTTATCAAATTAAACCTTGCCCAGATAAAGTACATCATGGACTGAGAGAGACAAAAAAAACAACCCGATGAGATTTGCATCCAGTATTGAATTACACCCTCACACAGAAAAGATATATATATATATATATATATATATATATAATATAATATATATATATATATATATATATATATATATATATATATACACTGGACAGAATAACGACCCTCTCCCCCACGCTTTCCAAACACACACACATACACAACACACACGCACGCACGCACACACACTCACTAACACACACACACACACTACACATTCACACACACAGACACACACACACACACACACACACACAGGGGGGGACGGGGTAGCCTAGTGGTTAGAACATAACGCTCGCAATCTGACGACCCGGGTTCGATTCCCGTTCAAGGGGATATTTTCCCCTAGAGTTAACATCAGTGCAGACTCCACTCTCCCCAAAACTCTTTCGGATGAGACTATATACCGAGGCCCCGTGTGCAAACGCACGGAGAACATCTTGCGCACACGTTAAAACCCGTTCCGCTTTTCGAAAGAGTAGACCATTGTGTGCCGGTGGAAACGGATGACAACATTGACAAAACCGCATACACACGGGGACTGGATGTAAAATAAAAGCTCATGAGTGCTTATTCCATTACCCTCGATATAAAAGAATAAATAAATAAGATAAATACACGTTAAAGATCCCAGGCACTTCATGTCAGTGTTCGATGGGTTACGGAAGCAGAAAGATACCTAGCATACATCCCCGAAGACGGAAAACGGCTACCTTCATGGTGGTGGAGGGGCGGGAGGGGGGGGGGGACGGTCACATACGCCAAAAATCTCTTTCTTTGTGAACCTCGGATCTCAAATTACTTATACAAAATATATAAAGTGGACAAAGAACTATCCCACCTTCACTAACCCATGTCCCATCAACCTGCTAAAGTATATGACCTGTGTGAGTGTGTGTGTGTGAATGAGTGTGTGTGTGTGTGTGTGTGTGTGTGTGTGTGTGTGTGTGTGTGTGTGTGTGTGTGTGTGTGAGTGTGTGTGAGTGTGTGTGGTGAGTGTGTGTGTGTGTGAGTGTGTGTGTGTGTGTGAGTGAGTGTGTGTATGTGTGCGCGTTTGAAAAGCATTTGACGATTGCAATCTTTTTTCATAGATTTGGTCATCAGCGCACCATGTTTGTAATATCTGTTTGTTTAAACTATTGATTATTTATCATTGGTTGCATGACTGTGTAAGATTAGGTTGAATGCATGCGCTTTGATTTGTCTTTGCAACATATAGCGCTATATAAGTTCCATTTATTCTTCTTCTTCTTCTTCTTATTATTATTAGTATTATTATTATTAGTATTATTATTATTATTATTATTATTAAAGAGATGGAGGAGAAAAGGTGAAAGAAAAATGTGAAAAGGTGGAGGTGTGGAGTAAAAAAAAAAAAAAAAAAGCCCACCTCCCACCTCCCCTCGGCAAACATCAAAACAACAACAACAACAACAAAACCTAATAAAAAAAACCTTGCCCCCGTGGGCTTTCCAGGGGACCTGTCAGTATAAACACCACCTCCACCTTCAGGAAATTCTGTGGCAGGGAGTCTCTCATGCTTTATCCCTCTCTTTGTTTCTGCCTTGTTCCTTTTCTTCCCGTCACCTCCTCC
>CM054150.1:1436647-1471647 GCA_028751875.1 Rapana venosa | reverse complement strand
TTTGCTGTTTTCGGCGTACTTGATACATATAATATATAAATCTACTAGAATTAAAGATGACATCATCATTTCGGCTGCTGAATATTTTTGCCAGCTGGATATTATATGGTATGTTTTCAGCCACTGAGATGTTTCTGACGGATATCTTTATATACAGAACAGAGAAACATCCCATGCACTTCATCTTCTAACACGTTTTTACAGAATGGACAGTTTCTTTTCTCAGCAATAGACGCATATCTAAATTGATGAAAATTAATTTCTGATGCTCCAATTCGAAAACGCGCCAAAGCTACCCTATATGTATTGAAAGTAATTATGTCAATGTACCTTTCTCTCTCCAGACAGCACTTATCTTCACTATATAAACTACGGTCACATTTGCTTTCAAAATAAGAAAACCACTCTTGACAGAACACATCTTTTAATCCCTTTTTGAATTCGGTAATGAACGTTTTTTCATTGCCTACACTGCCAAAAGTCCAAACATACGAGAAACCATTTAGGTACAACAGATTACGGATATATGTCACCCAATTTGCACGACCCCGATTAAGAAGTTCCAACAGCATGTTGTAAGCACATTTAGAATACTTTGAGTCGTGCTGCTTCAGAAGCTTGAACCAATATCTGATGCAGCTTGCTGCCGAGTTTATGTACAGTGGATGTCTTCCTAGTTCGCCATACACTACGTTGTTTGGCGCTCTTAATGAGATTTTCAGGAATCTCTTGCATGCAAACGAGTGTACTTTTTCTAAGGAATCATATTTGAGAAAGATACAGAAAGACAGACATACAGACAGACAGACAGACAGACAGGCAGACAGACAGACAGAGATACAGAGACAGGTTTTATTTACAGCATCAGATACTCATTAGACAAATATGTTATGTCTGTTGTTCACCCAAATATTTTTTGTGTGGAAATAGCCAGGAGTTCAAATGACTATGGCAATCCACATTGTCTGTTTGATGACCTCCCTTCCTTCCTCGTCCTCCCCCCCCCCCCCCCCCCCCCCCCGAACCCAGTTCTTTTGCCCTTCATCTTGATCTGGTCAGCAGTGTGTTTTTGTTTGTACGTTTGTTTGATTGTTTTGTTTTGTTTTTTTTCGTTTCTTGGTTTTTTGTTTCTTTCTTTCACCTTTGTTTGTTGTATTTTCTTTTTTCTTTTGTTTTCAGTCCTTCATCTTGTTTCTTGTAATTTGTTTATTTTTTTTCTTTATTTTTTCTTTCTTTCTTTCTTTTCCCTCCCTTCTTCTTTAATTCCTTCTTTTCTTTCCTCCTTTTTTTTTTCTTTCTTTCCTTCCTTCCTTCCTTCCCTTCCCTCCTTCCTTCCTTCCTTCCTTCTTTTCCTTCCTTCCTTCCCTCCTCTTCCTTTGTTCCTTCTTCCTTCTTTCCTTTCTTTCTTCTTTCTTTCTTCTTCTGTCTTTCTTCTTTCAGGGGTAAGACCTAAACGAGATTGGTTTGTTTTCTTTGTTTCATTCTTGTCAGTTTGTGGTCTTCTTTTGTGTGTGTGTGTGTGTGTGTGTGTGTGTGGTGTGTGTGTGTGTGTGTGTGTGTTGTGTGTTAGTGTGTGTGTGTGCTGCGCGCGTGTGTGTGGTGTGTTTCTGACTCTCTCAGCCTCTAATTTCCTCCTTAGTGTCATTCTTACACACACAGACATAAACACACACATAACACGACACAACACACACACAATACACACACAAACACACTTGCAACAAACACACACCAAACACACGCACGAAGGCTACACTACACATACACACACACAAGAAACACAACGTCAACATCAATGTACACACATACACACACACACCACACCACACACCCCAAAACCCCACCCAAACACACACCCAAACACACATAACACACACCACACACACACACACACACACACACACACACGCACACAAACACACAAGAAGATCACAACGTCAAAGTCTATGTACCATCTGGAAAAAAGTTTGACTTTGACAACACACACACTCACACACACACACACACACACAAAGAAGATCACAACGTCAAAGTCAATGTACCACCTGAAAATAAAGTTTGACTTTGACAACACACACACACACACATACACGCACGCACGCACACACGCACGCACACACACACACACACACACTCACACCACACACACATACACACACACCCCCACACACTCACACATACAACACAACAACCACATACTACAACACACACACACACACACACACACACACACACACACACACACACACACACACACACACACACACACACAGGCTTTGACACAGAGAACCATTTTTTGAGGAATTAGATAGAGATTTTCCTCGTGACATTAGACACTCATTTCACAAATCTGAAACTGCTGTTTCCAGAGTTCTTGGAAGGACTTAGAGTTGGAATCACCATGGCAACCACCGTTGCCCATATATATGTACACCCTCCTCCCCCCCCCCCCCCGCTCCTCCCCCCCCCCTCCCCGCCGTCGTTTCCCTCTTAAGCTATTGTCAGTACCCTCCCTCTTGATCTAGTTAGAAAGTTTTATTCTTGTTTGTTTGTGTGTGTGTATGTGTGTGTGAGTGTATGTATGTGTGTGTGAGTGTGTGTGTGTGTGGGGGGGGGGGGGGAGGTGTGTGTGTATGTATGTGTGTGTGAGTGTGTGTATGTGTATGTGTGTTGAGTGTGTGTGTGAAGGGGGGGGAGGTATGTGTGTGTATGTGTGTGTATGTGTGAGTGCGTGTGTGTTTGTGGATAGACGTTAAAACGAACACGCGCGCACACACACACACACACACACACACACACACACCACACACACACACACACACCTCCCCCCCCCTCCCCCATACACACACTTGTATGGAACTTGGCAGAAGCAAAACAATTAAATACACAGGGACACAGACACAGACACAAACATAGACATATACACACAAAACCCGTTCCGCTTTTCGGAAGAGTAGACCATTGTAGGCCGGTGGGAACGGATGACAAAATTTACAAAACCGCATACACACGGGGACTGGTTGTAAAAAAGCAAACAAGTGCTTATTCCATTATCCTCGAAACAAAAGAATAAATACATAAATAAATAACATGAATAAATAAATAAACACACACACTGTGATTTTATTTATTCTATTTAAGTTTCTTTATCTACTTATTTCTGGTCTATTGTGCATATTTTGTTGAACAAATTTATCATAGCTAGATTGTTGTGGTCATGTATTTCTCATGATTTTTTTTATATCAGTTATAGTTTAAACTTTCACATAAATGCATGCATTTAGCATTCATTGTCACATTCAAACCCGTGGACATTGTTTTAATTTTTCATCTTTTATTCCCCATAATAAAGAAAGAAACTTTCATACACACACACTTTTGTCCAATATCACACTCTAGTGGATAAACGTTAAAACGAACACCACATTCACACACACATACACACCACACACACACACACACACACACACACACACACACACACAACACACACACCATACGCATCCCCCCCTCACACACACACTCACATAACCTTCTATATCTGCCTGTTTTTTCACTGTGTCACTTTTTCTTTTCCAGTTATCTTATCTTTTATCCCTTTATTTTTTTGTTTCTTGAATTTTTTCTTTGTACATGGTTGGCTTGGTATGTGTGTCGTCGTTTTAATAATAATAATAATAATAATAATAATAAATGGACTTTATATAGCGCTGTATCTTGCACAGACAAATCAAAGCGCTTGCACTCAACTTATTCTTACACAGTCATGCAACCAATAGCAAGTAATAGTTCTAACAAGTCCAAATGTACACACACACACACACACACACACACAAAACACACACACACACACACACACACACACACACACACACACACACACACACACACAGAGGCTATACACTTTGGCAGGGTGATGGAATTTTGGCTGTTGAAAAGAAGGGACAGCTATGAAATGAAACAGGAGAGGAAAATCTTAGGTTTGAAACAAATGTCTTGAGGCCGGATTTTAAAGTGTCACAAGAAGGCCTTTGGTGAAGAGAGACAGGGAGGCCATTCCAAATTGGTGGACCAGAAACACAGAAAGAGCGACGGCTGATGGTGGACTGGCTGAATCTAGGTATTCGTAAGCACAAGGAATCTGCAGCAGAGCAAAGGGAACGAGAAGGAGTGTACAGGTGAAGACATTCACAGAGGTAGGAGGGTGCTGTTAACGTCTAATCACTAAAAGAGTAATTTTAGACAGGAAACAGGGAGAGAAAAGAGGTAAAAGAGAACTGTCAGTGTGTTTGTTTGTAGAGTTGAATGAAGAATAAAAATTTAAAAAACAACCAACCCAGATGCAGCCACGAGAGGATGATTTGATGGAAAAACAATAAACGCAGACGCATTGCTAATCAATATACCATCTTCATCCCCTTCTTGTTTTTCTTGTTCTTCTTCTCCTCGTTGTTCTTCTTGTTCTTCTTCTTTGGAATTCTTCTTCTTCTTCTTCTTCTTCTTCTTCTGCCTCTTCCTCTTCTCCTCCTCCTCCCTCGTCCTCCTCCTCCTCCTTCTTCTTCTTCGCAATTCTTCTCGGCAATTCTTCTTCTTTGCAATTGTTTTTCGCAATTCTTCTTCACAATTCTTCTTTTTCGCAATTCTTTTTCTTCATTTTCGCAATTCTTCTTCTTCTTCCTCTTCTTCTTCTTCTTCTTGTTCTTCTTCTTCACAATTCTTCTTCTTTTTCTTCTTTGCAATTCTTCTTCTTTTTCTTCTTTGCAATTCTTCTTCTTGTTCTTGTTCTTCTTCTTCTTCTTCTTCTTCAGCAAGAAACATTCACCAAGAAACTACCTCATATATTCCACCCCCGAAACAACAACGTACAATCAAGACCTCTCAATAATGTCAACGTGCATTTCCCACTTCACACGACTCCCTTTCACAGAAATGTACAAACCTCAACCCAAATTTTTGCCCTGAGATATAGAGAGCTGAACGCATTTCCGTAATTTTGGTTGAAAACATCGCGAGAGCGACAGCAGACAATGTCGGAGGTAAAAAAAAAAACGAAAAACAAAATACCAGGCAGGAAAGTACGAGTCGCGTGATTGGCTGAATTTCATTTCCCCCTGCCAATTGAAGTTCTGGACCCAAATTGAGCTTTCCTGAATGAAACTTTCGACTAGCTGATTTTTTTCCCTTCTCTTTCTTCAAAATGGAAGAAATGGAATAAAAATGTTTCTGCTTTAGTTGTTTCAAAAATTTTTCTTTTGCAGTATTTTCTTTGAATTTCGTATATAGGTGAAAGGTGTGTGTGGGTGTGCGTGCGCTCGCGCGCTCGTGCTTGCGTGTGTGTGTGTGTGTGTGCGTGTGTGTGTGTGTGTGTGCGTGTGTGTGTGTGTGTGCGTGTGTGTGTGTTATTTCTAAGATGTAAACACATTTGAGAAGGTAAGTGCACATGCCAGTAAACACACACACATTCACACACACATTCACACACACACACATTCACACAACACACACACATTCACACACACGTCTGCATTTTTGCTAAACTCTTATTCAAAATATGAGAGACTGTCGATTTCTTTTTAAGTCATAGAACATTTTTTTCAATTTAAGTATCTCAATAATTATTTTCATTCTGAAGTTTAAATTTAAAAAGAGGACAAACACAATTCTGTCTTACATTATTTCTGTCCTTCCAATCTGACACTTTTTGGCAGTCACAGTAAAAAACAAGGTAAAGGTGTCCCATAACCTATGTGGTCATAGGGAAGCGAGGTGTCAAAGACCCCAACTTCTCTAGGGGCCAGCATATTGAGGGCGGCGCCCATCTCCTCTCCCTCGCTGCTTTACCTTCCCTGACCCTAAAGAGGGCAGGTACCCATTTACAGCTGGGTGAACTGGGGGAACTGTACTGAAGCCAAGGCGCGCAAACGGTCACCCATCCAAGTGGTAACCACGCTCAATACTGCTTAACCTTGGCTGGGAGGAAGCGAGTCCTCTGACCACTGAACTATCCCGTTTCGTAGTCATAGTGCTAAAATGTTAAAGTTCGAGTATTAAGTTCAGCTAGAGGCATGGGTAGTGTGGCAATCTGCTCTAAGTGCTTTCCAATGTAGTCACGATGCTGCTTTTGTGGAGGGGACAGCTGTGAACTGTGGGGACCAATTCTATAAGCTTTTTCATCCTGAAGGCTATACGTGTAATGGCATTGTCTGTCTTTGTTCCTTCACTTTGCGTTCAAGGATTGTCTTGTCTTAGAAATCCGTTTAGTTGTACTAGCAGTAAGATTCAAGGCCAGCTGTTATGTTAAGTGTGTGTGATTGTGTGTGTGTGTATGTTTGTTTGTTTGTGTGTGTGTGTGTGTGTGGTGTGTGTGTGTGTGTGTGTGAGAGAGAGAGAGAGAGAGAGAGAGAGAGAGAGAGAGAGTGTGTGTGTGTGTGCGTGCGTATGGGTGTGTATGTGTGTGAGTGTGTGCGTATGTGAGTGTGAGTGCGCGTGTGTGTATGTGTGTGTGCGCGCGTGCGCGTGTGTAAGTGGGAAGAGGGGAAGGAGGTAATGTAGTGGCTAGAGCATTGCAAATTTTGAATGTGCGTGCGTGCGCGAGCGCGCGCGCGTGTGTGTGTAGGGGGGGAGGGGTACCTTCTCAGTGCGGGGCAAAAAAAAAGTCTCAAAAAAGTCTCATACGCAACAATCGTGGAGAGTGCACCATAAGCTTTGTTTTCATCTAAAAAGTGATGTCTTAGGCATTTTACACCAACATCTTGCGTACACGTTAAAACCCGCTCCACTTTTCGGAAGTGTAGGCCATTGTGTGCCGGTAGGAACGGATGACAACATTGACAAAACTGCATACACACGGAGACTGGATGTAAAAAAGCACATGAGTGCTTATTCTATTATCCTCGAAATAAAAGAAGAAAGAAAGAACTAACAGCAAGTGAGGCTCTCCTCTGGATGGTGTTCTCGTGGCAGCCTGACTGCAGGCTAAAACAAGGTGCAACAGAACAAGCAAGCCTGTATTATGGCTGTATAAGAAAATGTCAGAACGAAATGCATGTGAGTAATAAAGCAGAAAACTCAAAGGAGATAGTAAAAGGTAAAGGTGTCCCATAACCTATGTGGTCGTAGGGGAGCGAGGCATCAGAGACCTCACTTCTCTAGGGGCCAGCATATTGAGGGCGGCGCCAATCTCCTCTCCCTGGCTGCTCTACCTTCCCTGACCCTAAAGAGGGCAGGTACCCATTTACAGCTGGGGGAACTGGGGGAACTGTACTTGAAGCCAAGGCGTGCAAATTGTCACCCATCTAAGTGGTAACCATGCTCGATGCTGCTTAACTTTAGCTGGGGGAAAGCGAGTGCTCTGACCACTGAGCTATATCCCGTCCCCGTCAACTATAGACAATCATGGTGCCTACGTGACTGGCATCGCTTCTGTCACAGCTTATGTCTGAAGGTGCCAGATAGAGCTCTGACTGGGGAATCGACAGTTTGAGTTTTTCTTGTGCACTGGCCGTCAATTCCCTCCCTGCCTTACAGTCTCTTGTTTTCTTTCTCTCCTGATCTGCAAGTTTGGGTTTTGTGTTCAATTTTCATATACCCCTTAAAAGGGGAGGAGTGGTCTGGAGGTAAAAAATCTCAAATCTGGATTATTTCCAAAAGGTCAGGTTGCCGTTTAATACTGTTTGAGTTACGAGCAGTACGTAACACTTTTGTGAATTTCTGATGAGATTTTGAAATAGATTTTGCTTTGGGTTGGCTTGCCTTGCCTCGCCTCGCCTCGCCTTGCCATGCCATGCCTTGTCTTGTCATGCCTTGTCTTGTCTTGGCTTGCCTTGCCTTGCCTTGCCTCGCTTCGCCTCGCCTTGTCTCGCCTCGCCTCGCCTCACCTTGCCTAGCATTGCCTTGGCCTGCCCTGCCCTGCCCTGCCCTGCCCTGCCCTCCCTGCCCTGCCCTGCCTTGCTTTGCTTTGCTTTGCCTTGTCTTGCCTTGCATTCCTCACCATAGCATGCGGTGATGACAGCCTAGCCTTTTCCAGAGGTCGTTTCAAGGGTTAAGAATGTATGCCAAAACATGGGCTTCTGAAAATCTGTTTTACCCGTCCTTTTGTTACGAAAACCATTCCTGTTTGTAGTCAGGCAGCTATGCAGAGAGAGAGAGAGAGAGAGAAGGAGAGAGAGAGAGAGAGAGAGAGAGAGAGAGAGAGAGAGAGAGAGAGAGAGAGAGGGGGGGGAGAATGATACCGATAACGATAATGAAATGTTATTGCGTTAAGCTGATAAGCTCTTACAGCAACGAAGCATCGCAGGGGGGTGGGGGAGGGAGGGAGGGAGGGAGAGAGAGAGAGAGAGAGAGAGAGAGAGAGAGAGAGAGAGAGAGAGAGAGAGAGAGAGAGAGAGAGAGAGAGAGAGAGAGAGAGAGAGAGAGAGAAGTTTAAAGCACTGCTGCTTGATTTTCAAATAAACTTGGGGAAACACCATAGTTCTCTGATCACATTTTGTATATCATACACATTGACAGAAAAAACAAATCAAAACAAACACAAAACCCAGACAGATGATACAAACCCCACACCCAATAAAAATACCCCATGGTGTATATATATATTTTTTTTTAAAATAGCATATACATTGAAACAATGAAGAGAACAAAAACAAAAACACAAAACCACCACAGATGATACAAACCATACACCCAGTAAAAGTGCCCCATGGATTTCTTAAATATCATATACATTGAAACAATGAATAGAGATTATGGGAGTGGAACAATGCCTGCAAGTCTTGTACAGACACTATCTGGTCTGCAGAAATGCCAATGCATCTAGCGGCATCATCCGTTAACAGAGAAAGTTATGAGTCAACACTGCTGCCCAAGCCAATACACTTTCATCACCAAGATCCTCAAGACAGATTCTCCATCTGCAGGGCTTTACTATGGGATAAAGTAGAATATACGTGGATAAAAACAACCCACAGAGACGCCGCATCGTTTGCAGTCTTCTTGAACATCTTCTTCTTGTTCTTCTTGTTCTTCGTCATGGAACGCTCAAACAGCAAATTCAGAGGCCCTGACAAATGCTGCCGTGAGCTCACATCCACACACATACGCACACACAAATACACACACACACACTCTCTCTCTCTCTAACACACACACACACACATACACACACTCTGTCTCTCTCTATCTCTTATTCTGTAACCCTTGGAAAATAAAGATAATTATTTCATTCATTCATTCACTCACTCATTCATTCACTAATTCATTCATTCATTCTCAACTCAGTCACGCACGCACGCACACACACACACACACACACACACACCACACACACACACACACACACACACACACACACACACACACACACACACACACACACACAAACCTGTGTATCTTGCTGAATGGAAAATCCCCCTGTCCCCATCTCCAGGCTTTAGTGTTGGGGTTCAGTGTGGATCCAGGGTTTACCAGTAAGGAGAACGATCTGAACCTGTGCCACCCACGTCATAAGATGGCATTACAGGCTGTCAGACTGTGTGCCTTTTTCCCTGGCTTTGTGCTTGACCCAATTCGTTTTCTTTCCCCCAACTGGTAAGCCTATCTTCTTTTCTTCCGAGATAGCATATCTCCCTGTGTCTGTCTGTCTGCTGATTTGTCTGTATGTCTGTTTCTGTCTGTCTTAGTCTATCTCTGTGTCTGGCTCTGGCTCTGTTTGTCTCTGTCTGTTTATCTGGTGGGGACAGGATAGCTCAGTGGTCAGAGCACTCGCTTTCCCCCCAAGCTAAGCTTAAGTAGCAATGAGTGTGGTTACCCAATGGATTGGTGACCGTTTGCATGGCTTCACTTCAGTACAGCCTTCCAGTTCACCCAGCTGTAAATGGGTACCTGCCCTCTTTAGGGTCAGAGAAGGTAAAGCTGTGAGGGAGAGGAGATGGGCGCCACCCTCAATATGCTGGCCTCTGGAGAAGCTGAGGTCTCTGACAGCTTACTAATCAACGACCACATAGGTTATAGGAACGGATTGACCCCCTTTACTATCTATCTGTCTCTCTCTATCTGTATGTCTCTGTCTCTCTTTGTCTCTATTTATGATTTTCTCTGTCTGTCTTCCTCTCTCTTTAACCTTTTCTTTGTCTGAGAACGTTGTTCTATCACAAAGTCTTTGCCTTTCCATTTTATTGTTCAGCTATTGTTGCATTGTTGTTTTATTTGCATGTGTGTTTGCGTTTATTCTCATTGTAAATGTTGGACTAGACACCACAACATTTTGCTTGAAAATACAATGGAACTTGCAAAAGGAAAAGTTTATACGTGTGTTTGTATGTGAGAGAAGAAAGAGAGAGAGAGAGAGAGAGAGAGAGAGAGAGAGAGAGAGAGAGAGAGAGAGATGAGTGAGAGAGAGGGAGAGACAAGACAGACAGATAGACAGACAGACAGGCAGACGAACAGAAAACATTAGTTTGAACCCAACTGTCTTTCTATTGTACTTCTTCTATGAATGATTGAGCAATCATAAAGGCGAAAAAAATCTTTTTTCTGGAAGAAAAGTGACTGTTAACTCGTGTGCTATGTTCTGCCATAAAACTGGATGTATCTTTTTTAAGAGTTTCTGTTTTTAGATGGCACATATAGCCACTCTTTCTGTGTAGTTGTTTGCTTTTTATGTGTGAGAACAAAATGTCATTTAACGAAACTTTCTTGGAAGTAGTTTTTTTAATAAAACTGGATTGTACAGATTTTGTTATGCAGTTGATATTGGTTGCATGTACATTGAATGCAAGTGCTTTGCTTTGGTTTTACAAAATAATTATAGCACTATACAGATTCAATATATCATTATTGTTTAAAAAAATTGTTTGCTATCCAGTGCTAAGCTTAGATGTGCTGTTTCTGATCAGCTTTTTTGGCTTTAAATGAAATCATTCACAAACAAAACAGTGTAAAGCCCAGGTGACAAACTATAATAATAATATATGGAATTAACATAGCGCTGAATCTTGTATAACAAACAAATCGAAGCACTCTATTCAGCCTTAAACAATCGCATTTCCAAAGGACTGAAGCGTGGACATTTAAACTTTATTCAATCTGATATATCAGACAGTGTCCAAACACTCACAAACTCTTGCTTTGGATATGATGACATCTTACCCTGATTTCCTTTCTAGCAGCAAGACTCAGCCTGTATGTGTGGACTATGCTTCCTCTGTCAGCAGTATTCTGAACACGCGTTGGTGATGATGATCTTCTTCTGGTACGCTACCGGTACATATATAACATGAACTCGTTCAGGGGTAAAGGGTAGGTAGGGAAGCCTGCTGCAGAGACCCTGAGGGTGTTTTGCGGCAGTTGACGAGGTAAGGCTCAAATGGCGCGAGACAGCTAATAATGTGAGGGGCGCGTGGGCACGTGGGTGGTGGTCCATTATCTTGGTGATTGCGTTTCTGTCTACTGTTCAGAGTAGCTATGATGCCTGCAGGGGGTGTAGTAACCTCCCTGGTCTCTGTCTCTCTGTCACTTGTACACACACACAGAGTTCAAATGGTGAGAAACCTTATATTACAAGTATAAGATTAGTCTGTGCTCATAGATATTTCATTAAAATAGACACAAAGTCACAGACACAATCACACAAGGCACAGGTATACTTACATATAATATTTATAGACAAGGTTACAAAATGTGCTTGAGTGCACACACTATCCACGATTAGATACACACAGGTAAACACTTGAACACCCACAGACATGCACCTATGCACTCAACACCTTGTCTAATATCTCTTTTTGTGAAGATCCCTAAAATTGAAGAACACACACACACACACTCACACACACACACAACACCATACACACAGAGAAACTCTCTCTCTTACACACACAGGCACATGCAGAGACCCCCCTACCCCCCCCCCCCCTCCCACCCCCTTCCCACACACACCTTAGCTTGGGGAAAGCCAGGGTCTACGATTTTAGCAATCCCCTCCCAACCAGATAAACAGACAGAGACAAAAAAGCCAGACAGACCCAGACAGAGACAGAGAGAGAGAGAGAGAGAGGGGGAGGGAGATACAGATACAGACAGACAGAAACAGACATGCATTCAGATCAACATACAGACAGACACAGGGAGATATGCTATCTCGGAAGAAAAGAAGATAGGCTTACCAGCTTGGGGAAAGAAAACGAATTGGGTCAAGCACAAAGCCAGGGAAAAAGGCATACAGTCTGACAGCCTGTAATGCCTTCTTATGACGTGGGTGGCACAGGTTCAGATCGTTCTCCTTACTGGTAAACCCTGCATCCACACTGAACCCCAACACTAAAGCCTGGAGATGATGGGGACAGGGGGATTTTCCATTCAGCAAGATACACAGGTGTGTGTGTGTGTGTGTGTGTGTGTGTGACTGAGTTGAGAGTGAGAGAGAAAGAGAGAGAGAAAGATAGAGAGGGGGGTAAGGGCGAGAGAGAGAGAGAGAGAGAGAGAGAGAGAGAGAGAGAGAGAGAGAGAGAGAGAGAGAGAGAGAGAGAGAGAGAGAGAGAGAGAGAACTTGAACTCAAACTCTCGAACTCGAATATTTTCATGAGGGTAATTGGATAAGCCAGAGGCTTCTTTACACCAGGCCCTCAAGGGGAAAAAGTGAAACAAACACGAATAAACCTACTGAGAGAGAGAAGAGAGAGAGAGAGAGAGAGAGAGAGAGAGAGAGAGAGAGAGAGAGAGAGAGAGAGAGAGAGAGAGAGAGAAGAGAGAGAATGTGTGTGTATGAGTGTGTTTGTAGAGTGTGTGTATGGATGTTGGTGGTGGCTGTGGTTGGGGGAGGGGGGGGGAGGTTGTCTCTGCATGCACGAGCGTGGGTATATAGGTGTGTGTGCATGGATGGGGGATGTGTGTGTGTGTGCAAGAGAGAGAGAGAGAGAGAGAGAGAGAGGAGAGAGAGAGAGAGAGAGAGAGAGAGAGAGAAGCAGAAGAGAGAAAGAAAGAAAGAAAGAGAGAGAGAGAGAGAAGAGAAGAGAGAGAGAGAGAGAGAGAGAGAGAGAGAAGAGAGAGAGAGAGAAAGAGAAAGAAGAAAGAGAGAGAGAGAGAGAGAGAGAGAGAGAGAGAGAGAGAGAGAGAGAGAAGAGAGACAGAAAGAAAGAAAGAAAGAAAGAAAGAGAGAGAGAGAGAGAGAGAGAGAGAGAGAGAGAGAGAAGAGAAGCAGAAAGAAAGAAAGAAAAGAGAGAGAGAGAGAGAGAGAATATATAGATAGAGAGAGAGACAGACAGACAGACCAACAAAGCTGGACCAGCAGACGAATGGACTAACAAACAGGTATCACAAAAAAGTAAACTGGGGAGAAACTATTATACGAAAAAGGAAGACTACTATTCAGCATACTTAATGATTATATAGTCATACCTCTTGTGCAACTTTCTCCTGCTTTTAAGAGAGAGAGAGAGAGAGAGAGAGAGAGAGAGAGAGAGAGAGATAAGAGAGAGAGACAGAGACAGAGAGACAGAAAGACAGACAAACACAGACAAAAACAGACAGAGAGAAACACAGAGAGAGAGAGAGCGAGAGAGAGAGAGAAAGAGAGAGGAGAGAGAGAGAGAGAGAGAGAGAGAGAGAGAGAGAGAGAGAGAGAGAGAGGACAGAGAGAGAGAGAGAGGGAGAGAGAGGGAGAGATAGAGAGAGAAAGAGAGAGTCAAAGAGTCAAAGAGACAGAGAGGCAGAGAGAGAGGCAGAGTGAGACAGAGACAGAGAAAGAAACAGACAGGAACAGACAGAAACAGACAGACAGAGACAGAAACAGACAGGCAGATCCAGAAACAAAGAGTAACAGAGATAGTTAAAAACCACAGAGACAGGCGCAGAGATAGAGACAGAGACATACAAACACAGAGAGTGAGACAGAGACGTAACCATGTCTATAAATATTATATGTAAGTATACCTGAGCCCCATGTGTGTGTGTGTGTGTGTGTGACTTTGTGTCTGCTTTAATGAAATATCTATGAGCACAGACTAATCTTATACTTCTAATATAAGGTTTCTCACCATTTGAACTCTGTGTGTGTATACAAGTGAAAAAGACTGACAGAGAGACAGAGACAGAGAGGTTACTACACACCCTGCAGGCATCATAGCTACCCTGAACAGTAGACAGAAATGCAATCACCAAGATAATGGACCACCACCCACGTGCCCACACGCCCCACACATTATTAGCTGTCTCGTGCCATTTGAGCCTTACCTCGTCAACTGCCGCAAAACACCCTCAGGGTCTCTGCAGCAGGCTTCCCTACCTACCCTTTACCCCTGAACGAGTTCGTGTTATAAATGTACTGGTAGCGTACCAGAAGAAGATCATCATCACCAACGTGTGTTCAGAATACTGCTGACAGGGGAAGCATAGTCCACACATACAGGCCGAGTCTTGCTGCTGGAAAGGGAATCAGGGTAAGATGACTTCATGTCCAAACCAAGAGTTTGTGAATGTCTGGACCACTGTCTGAAATGGCAGATTGAATAAAGTTTAGATGACTGTACGTCTCTGTCTGGGGACGGGACATCTCATTGGTCAGAGCACTTGCTTTCCCCCAGCCAATTTTAAGCAGCATCGAGCATTTGGATGGGTGACCGTTTACACACCTTGATTTCAGTACAGCCCCCAGTTCACCCAGCTGTAAATGGATACCTGCCCTCTTTAGGGTCAGGGAAGGTAAAGCAGCGAGGGAGAAGAGATGGGCGCCGCCCTCAATATGCTGGCCTCTTGAGAAGCTGAGGTCTCTGATGCCTTGCTCCCCTACGACCACATAGGTTATGGGACACCTTTACCTTTACCTGGACTGCTGTCTGAAATGTCAGATTGAATCATGTTTACATGGTTGTGTGTCTCTGTCTGTTTCTATCTTTGTTTTTTGTCTCTGTGCCCATACCTCAGCTGCAAAAGTTCTTCAGATGAGATTATAAGCAGAGGTCCTGAGTAAGAACGAATGCAGAACATTTTGCCTACATGTTGAAATGTGTTCTGCCTCTCGGAAGAGTAGGCCATTTGTACTGGTGGGAACAGATGACGAAATTTGTACAAAAGTGTGAATACACTGGGGCTGGATGTAAACAAGTTTATCAGTGTTGTTTCATTATCCTTGAAACAGCGATCAATAAATAAACAGTCCTTTGAATGAAACTATCAAATGAGGCCACGTGTGCCAACGCACGCAAAACATCTTAAGCACAAGTTAAAACCTATTCTACCTTTCAAAAGAGTAGGACATTTGCCACATACACAAACACACATGTGCACGCACGCTCACGCGCATGGCACACACGCACACACTCCAAATTACTTTTGTAAAATAAAAGTTTGACAACAAAAACTTTGAATGAATAGACTAACAAAAACAATACATTTTTTTGCATTAATGAGAGAGAGTGAGAGTGAGTGAGTGTGTGAGTGTGTGTGTGAGAGAGAGAGAGAGAGAGAGAGAGAGAGAGAGAGAGAGAGTGAGAGAGAGAGAAAGAGAGAGAGAGAGAGAGAGAGAGAGAGAGAGAGAGAGAGAGAGAGAGAGAGAGAGAGAGAGAGAGAGAGAGAGAGAGAGAGAGAGAGAGAGAGAGAGAGAGAGAGAGAGAGAAATGCTTCATGCAAACAGCATTCGCGAACACTCGGTGTTTTTTTCATTTATTTTTCTGAATTTGTTATTTTATTTCTCTTCCTTCTCTCTTTCCTTCCTTCCCTCCTTCCTTCCTTCCTGCCTATTTCCATGAATTTTTCTTCTAGTCCTTCGCCTTGAGTGTGTGTGTGCGTGTGCGTGCGCGCGCGCACGTGCGTGTGTGTGTGTGTGTGTGAGTGAATAATAGAAATATGTGTATGTGTTCATTTATTTTATTTATTAATCTATTCATTCATTCGAGGATAATGTGCGTGTGTGTTTGAAATGTGTGTGTGTGTGTGTGTGTGTGTGTGTGTGTGTGTGTGTGTGTGTGTGTGTGTGTGTGTGAGGGAATAATAGAAACATGTGTATGTGTTCATTTATTTTATTTATTAATCTATTCATTCATTCGAGGATATTGTGCGTGTGTTTGAAATGTGTGTTTGTGTGTGTGTGTGTGTGTGTGTTTGAAATGTGTGTGGGTGTGTAAGGGAGAGGTGTGTAGGAGGGACTAGTAGGAATGTATGTGTGAGTGAGTGTGTTTGTGTGTGTGTGTTTGTATATACATGTGTATGCCTGTGTGTGTTTGTGTGTGCGCGCGCGCACGTGAGCGCGTGAGTGTGCCTGTGTGTATGTCTGCATGTTTGTTTGTCTGTCAGCTTGACTGCATGTCAGTATTTTGTCTGAGTGTTTCGGCAGTATCCCTGTGCAATACACTCTTCAACATCTCACATTCCTAGATAAGTATAATATAGCACGGAGAAGGGGGAGGGGGCAGAGTGGAAGGGGGGAGGAGACTGGCTGGCATAAAATCAATTTTCACAGCAAAAAGAACAACTTTGGATATTTTCCCCTTGATATATAATGACCAAGCTGACAAACTTTCCGATAAGGGCGATAATTAGCGGTATACTTTAAAAAGCGAGACAGACCGAAAGTAACGTGAAACTTTCTTGACAAAAACATGAATGTAAGAACCTAACCAGAACACCTTACTTTTTTTCGCTGGAAGAAAAGAAAAAGAATAACAAAAAAAACCTGTAGTGCACCAGTATATGCAACATGAAATTAGTCCTTTCACTAGCCAGATACCGGCAGAACATCATTAAAAAGGTAAGGTAAAGGTGTCCCATAACCTATGTGGTCGTAGGGGAGCCAGGCGTCAGAGACCTCACTTTTCCAGGGTCCAGCATATTGAGGGCGGCGCCCATCTCCTCTCCCTCGCTGCTTTACCTTCCCTGACCCTAAAGAGGGCAGGTACCCATTTACAGCTGGGTGAAGTGGGGGAACTGTACTGAAGCCAAGGCGCGCAAACGGTCACTCATCTAACTGGTAACCACACTGGATGCTGCTTAACCTTGGCTAGGGGAAAGCGAGTGCTCTGACCACTGAGCTATCCCGTCCCTTTCGTGTACACACGTTAAAACTGTTTCATCTTTCACAAGAGTAGGCTACTGTGCCAGAGGGAATGGATGATAACATTTACATAAAAAAATTCACACATGCAGAGGACAGGATGTCCAAAAAAGCACATAAGTGCTCATTCACTTTCCTGGACAAAAAAGATTTTAGATAAATAAAAACAATCAAACAGGCCTACCCAGGGTATATGCGTCTCACCTCCGCAAGTGAGGTGTTGCTGTCGTTAGTGTTTAATTAGTTGATTGGTTTTGTTTTTGGTTGTTTGTTTGAGAGATGCATGTTATCAAAACTAAGACAATGTATTTAAGACTATATCTGACGCTCCACCACGAATGAGTCGCTTTGCACCTGACCCACTTTTCTGCTAGAAGCCATTTTAGGCAGGTGGGGGGTCAGGTTGTCGATTTTGAAATTTTGATTGATTATAAAACTATGGTCATTATTTTACCATGTAATAAAATATCAAGACATAATTTTGTTTCCTTTTGCTTTTAAACACTTTAAAAACACCCAAACCCTCATTCTGACCACCTATTACCATGCTAAACTTGTCAGTTTCTCATTTTGTCATATCATGCAGGATATTACTTCGATTTGTAATAACTTTTCATAGAATTGTCCGATTTTCAATCTGTTTTCTTTATATTGAATAACCTCTTTATTGCAGGTCAGTAACATGTCAATAACTAAAGAAATTACCTCTGGTGCAATTCGACTCATTATGTGGCTGAAGCATCACATAAATTATTGAAAGTGACAGGGCCGGTTATTTGCATTTAAAAAAATAGCAATAATATCTATGGACAAGAACAATATATGATGTTTCCATTCTAATCTTATATAATTAAGAAGCGGGTCGTGTACCTTGGGGGACGGGATAGCCTAGTGGTTAGAACATTGCGTTCGCAATCCGACGACCTGGGTTCGATTCCCGTTCAAGGGGATATTTTCCCTGGAGTGCAGACTCCACTCTCCCCCAAATCCTTCGGATGACACTATAAACCGAGGCCCCGTGTGCGAACACACGCAGAACATCTTGCGCACACGTTAAATCCTGTTCCGCTTTTCGTAAGAGCATAGTAGGCCATCGTGTGCCGGTGGGAACAGATGACAGAATTCACAAATCCGCATACACACTGGGACTAGATGTTAAAAAGCACATAAATGCTTATTCCATTATCCTCGATATAAAAGAATATTTAAAAAAATAACATAAAAAGATATATAAAATTAAAAATGTTCCTATCACAATATTAGTCCCCTCGACTCCCTGAAATACATGATGCCCTACCTTACATACCAGGGAGGGTAGATGGGCGCCGCCCTCAACATGCTGGCCCCTAGAGAAGCTGAGGTCTCTGAGGCCTCGCTCCCCTACGACCATATAGGTTATGGGACAACCTAGACCTTTTTTTTTTAACCTTACATACATCTATCCAATGTGTTTGTTCCTAATATTGCTGATCGAACAGAAGTTTTTGTTGTTGTTGCTTTGTTTTTACTTCATATGTTTATACCCTGGCAAATGAGGGTTATGACGTCAGAGGTGTACTGTTAGTGGCCATCTGAGAGAAAAAAGAAACCATAGACATTTTTATTATTATTATTATTTCTAACACCTTTCGATGTCTTGTACTCTTCTGGCTGATGGTATCTGGGATGGGAGTTGGGGTTTTTTGGTTTGGGGTTGGGTTTTTTTGAGTTCGTGGTTATTTTGTTTTCTTTTTATTCTTGTTATCCTTGGGTTTTTTTGTTTTTAGATGGGATTATTATATTTTTCTAAAGTATCATAATAATAATAATAATAATGTATGGAATTTATATAGCGCTGAATCTTGTAAAGCAACAAATCAAAGCGCTCAGATTTTATTTCATACCACTTTAAGTCATGGCAGATTTCTCTCCGTGAAATTCGGGCTGCTCTCCCCGGGGAGAGCGGGAGAACGCGTCGCCACTTAGCGCTGCGCTGCGCCACCCTTTCACCCTTTTTTTTTTTTTTTTTTCTGCAGCTGTATTTGTTTCCCTATCAGAGTGGCTTTTTTCTAAGAATTTTGCCAGGGACAACTCTCTTGTTGCCGTGGGTTTTTTTTCGTGCGCTAAATAATTCTGTCTGTCGGTCTCTCTCTGTCTCTGACACTCTGTCTGTATGTCCGTTTGTATGTATGTCTGCCTCTGTCTTTGTATCTGTCTGTGTGTCTTTCTATCTGTCTCTGTGTGTGTCTGTGTGTGTGTGTGTGTGTTCTCTGTCTGTCTGCCTCTCTGTCTATCTGTCTGCCTGCCTGTTTGTTTGTCTGTCCGTCCGTCTCTGTCTGTCTGTCTCCGTCTATCTGCGTGCGTGCCTGCCTGTCTGTCTGTTTGTCTGTCTCTCTTCTCCTCTTCAGGCCAATGTATTATTAAACTATTTCTCTCTCTCTCTCATTTGTGACTGTTTGTCCGTCTGTCTGTCGTTATTCCAGACTTTCTTTCTGTCTTTCTCTCTGTCTGTCTGTCTTTATTTCCTTTTGTCTTACTTTCTTTCTGTCTGTCTTTCTTTCATTCTGTTTTTCTTTCTTTCTGTCTGTCTGTCTGTCCTTCTGTTTTTCTTTCTTTCTGTCTGTTTGTCTGACTGTCTTTCCTTCTTTCTGACTGTCTGGCTGTCTTTCTCTCTGTCTGTCTGTCTTCCTTACTGTCTTATTCTTTCTGTGTCTGTCTGTCTTTCTTTCCTTCCTTTCTTCCTTTCTGTCTGTCTGTCTGTGTCGTTCTTTCTTTCTTCATTGATTGACTGATTCCTTCATTCATATATTCATTCACTCATTCATATATTCACTTATTCCTTCAGTCATCGATTGATTTATTCTTTCTCTCTTTCCCGTTTTCGTCGTTGTTGTGTTGATAAATAATTCCTTTTTATTTGGTTTTCTTCTTTCATTTGTTGACGTTTATATTGTTTTCATTATCAATGTTTTTCTTGTTTTTCTTTGTTGCTGTGCTTCATTATCTTGTCTGGGTCCCCTTTTCTTCTTATTTTTCTCTGTCTCTTTTTTGTTTTTCTTTCTTGTTACCATATTTCTGTCTGTCTGTCTGTCTGCCTGCCTCTCTGTCTGTTTGTCTGTCTTTGTTTTTTGTCTCTGTCTGTCTGTCTGTCTCTGTGTTTTTGTCTCTGTTTGTCTCTGTTTGTATGTCTTTCTGTCTCTCTGTGTCTCTCTGTGTTTTTGTTTCTGTCTGTCTGTCTGTCTCTCCTCTGTGTTTTTGTTTCTGTCTGTCTGTCTGTGTTTTTGTCTCTGCCTGTCTTCTGTCTCTCTGTGTCTGTCTGTCTCTCTATCTGTCTGTCTGTGTCTGTCTGTCTCTCTGTCTGTCTGTCTGTCTCTCTGTCTTCGTCTGTCTGTCTGTCTCTCTCTCTCGTCTAACATATCTTTTCTTCTTTACACAAAAAGTGCCTAAAATGCTGTCATTGAAAGATTTTATTTTCTAGAATTTTTTTTTGGGGGGGGGGGGGGGGGGGGGGGGGGGGGGGGGGGGGGGGAGGGTTAAATCGAAACCTTGAAAATCATTTTTTAAAAAACCCCAACTGACTGAGAAGTTGTAAATGGTGACCTACACTTGTTTTCCTCCATACCCTTCTGCATTGACATCCTTTTTCTTTCTTTCTGACATTTTGTCTTCGTTTTCTTTTGCGTATTTTTGGCAAATGTCTATGATTATGTCTACCTCTACTTTCTTTCCTTTTGATTCTTTTTCTTACCTTGTAACTTTGTCTTTGTTTTAGGAGGAGTTACTGGTTTATTTTTTTTTGCTTGTTGGTTTGAATGGTTGATGGATTTGTTTAGGGGGAGAATAGAGAGGAGGGGATGGTGGAGGGGAAGGGGGAGGGCTGCTTATCACACAGTTTCGATTTTTCCATTTAAAGACGGGCAAAATCGACACACAAGCGAATGCAGAAAAGAAACAAGCAAAAATTAGTTAAATGATAACTGTTTTCCCTAACAAAGAAAAAAATCAAACATTTTAAAGGTAAAAAGATAGGGTAAATTTAGGAATGAAGAAACAAAAGAAGCAGAAATGATTGAATGACACCGTGTCCTTTGAAAAATAAATACACACAGAAACATCTACGGTTTTCTTAGAGTACATTATCAAGTGATGTCCAAATGTCCAACTGTTTCCCACCCCACCACCCTCACCCTTCCTCTTCCTTCTTCTTCTCTGACGATTGGGGGGAGGGGGGAGGGGGAGAGGAGGGGGAGGGGGCAGAAAGGGGACTTGAATTTGAGGAGTGAGAAGAAAGCTTGGCTGTCTCCTATCCGGAAATCAATTGTCTCAGAATTTCAGGAAAGACGCAAAAAAGAAAGAAGAGACAGCGAGAGAGGCTGAGAAAGATACACAAAAAAAGAAAGGAAGGAAGGAAAAAAGAAAAGAATAAAGAAGAAAGAAACAAGAAAAAGTGAAAGAAAGCAACAGGGAATGAATGAAAGAAGAAAGAACGAAAGAAAAAAGAAAAGAAAGAAAGAACGCACAAAAGAAAAAAAAAAAGAAGGAAAGAAAGAAAGCAGAAAAAAGAAAGTATTTTTAAGAAAGAAAGAAAGAAAAGAAAGAAAGAAATATAGGAAGAAAAAGAGAAAAAAGACCGAAGAAAGGAAAGAAAAGGAAAAAAAAAGCAGAAAAAGAGCCAACGGAAAAATAGAAAAAAGAAGAAAGGGGAAAAACAAAAGAAAACCCCAAAGAAAACATAAAAGACAGAAAAAAGAAGGAAAGGAAGGAAAAAACGAAAAGAAAGATAAAACAGAAACAAGAAGAGAAAGATGAACGAACAAAAGAAGGACAGAAGGAAGAAAATAAACAGAGACAGCTAGCACTTCAACAGATATTGAAACAAACACACAAGGAAAAGAGAGAAAAAACAACAACCAAACAACATGAGATCAACAGAAGAAGACTACCTAGATCATTTGGTCAGATATCTGTTGTTGCTTTTTTTAGCACTGATGACACTTCCACAGCAACTATCTGTGTATAACTATGATGATGATGATGATGGTGATGGTGACCACCACCACCACCACCAGAATAATAATAATAACAACAACAGTAGCAGCAGCAACAACAACAATAACAATAATAGTGATAATCATCATCATCATCATTATGACGGGGCGGTAATCCAAAGCGGTAAATGGATTACCTCCCGTGCGAACAGAGCCCTGTCGCAGAGTTGTGTTTCTAAATTAGGACACACCTGCGAATTGCGTGTGTAGCACTCTGTTTCTTTGGGTGATGGTTCAAAAGTGTCTATTCTATACACTTTTTTAACGTGCCAAAATATATGTAACACATGGGACCTCAGTTTATTGTTTTATCCGAAAGACTAGCACCCAGACCACCACTCATGGTCGATCTAATGGATGGGGGAAAAGTTTCGGCACCCAAACAGGGATTGAGCCACCGCGCACTTCCAACACGAGCTTTCCACTTTCTAGGCAGGTGCGTTACCTCTAGACCACCGATCCATTTCTGATTAATCTGCTGTCATCAATGTTTGAACTAAGTAAAGGTAAAGGGTGTTCCATAACCAATGTGGTCGTAGGGGAGCAAGGCGTCAGAGACCTCACTTCTCTAGGGGCCAGCATATTGAGGGCGGCGCCCATCTCCTCTCCCTTGTAGCTTTACTTTCCCTGACCCTAAAGAGGGCAGGTACCCATTTACAGCTGGGGAACTGTTCTGAAGCCAAGGCGTGCAAACGGTCCTCCATCCAAGTGGTAACCACGCTCGACGCTGCTTAACCTTAGCTGGGGGGAAGCGAGTGCTCTGACCACTGAGCTATCCCATCCCCGCTTTGTTTGAACTAGAACCAATAAAAAGGTCAGCTCTCTCTCTCTCTCTCTCTCTCTCTCTCCTCTCTCTCTCTCTCTCTCTCTCTCTCTCTCTCTATGGGAATTTCAGGGATGCTGTGTAAGACTTGATGCCGTTTCTGATTCATAGAGAGAGACTGTGCTTTGGGGAAATAAAAATCAGGAAGAAAGGGGAGAGAAAGAAAGACAACTGGAGAAAATGACATACGATCTTGAAGCCATCTAGCATAAATCAAATAATATGAATTAAAAAGAAAAGAGACAAAAAACCAAACAACAATACATATTGAAAGAATTAAATATACGAAAAAACGTAAGGAAGAATAAGATGAAAAACAGCAATCTTGTATGAAAATAATACGGAAACAAAGAAAAGAGGAGAGAGAGAGAGAGAGAAAAAAGAAAACACATACACAGATACAGAAATAGAAAAAAATACAGAAAACACACTCTGAAAGGGAAAAAAAGAACTGCGTAATTATTAGAAGAAAAGTGAAAAAGTTTAACTTTTTGTGCAGAAAGAACACACGGCTGATTTCAACAGACTCAGCCAGATGTAATCCCTTCTTTCCCAAACTAATTGACTTGCTTTTCCTCGTCTTCGTCATCCAAATATCTTTTGATGTCCTGTGCTTTGCAGAATTCTGTGATTTACCTACTTATTCCAGTGCCACGGGGACGGTCAGGCCTGCTAGTGCTGAAGTCTTGGAAAGCTTTCTTAAGCAATGTCTTTGCTGATTCAGCTGCCTATATTTTTTACATGCATACACACACGCACACACACATAGTTACACGCGAGTTTGCGAACACATGCACATACATTGTACCACCTTAAAACAAAAGTTTGACTTTGACTTTGACACACACAGACATGTGTGCGTGCCCACACACACACACACACACACACAAACACACACACGTATACACACACACATACACACACACACACACACACACACATATACACACACACATACACAGGGTTCTTAGTCATACAAAGCGTGTTCCAAAGCAGTCTCTCCCTGTGACACAAAATTTCATCAGACCACTTCTCTCTGTCTCTCTCTGTCTCTTTTTAATTTCTTCTTGGTTTGTTTCTTGTTTTTATTGTGTGGATGTATGGGTATTAAATTTATTTCATTACCATGACATATAATTTGAAACGAGTATAATCTAAAATGAGTGTTGATGGGATCGCATACTGTTTTGGGGATTTATATATTGGATATTATCTCTGAAATACACACACACACACTCTCTGTCTCTGTCTCTCTCTCACCTTTTATCGTCCTGCTTATAGTCATAGTATATCCTGATGAAGGATTCATATTTTTATATTTTCAATACTTTATTGGACTTGCCTCTGTACTTAAGTTTTAATGAGTGCCCTATTTCAATATCTTATAATTATGTGTAACAAGTATGTGTACCATTTGACAATGTGTAGATGTTTATCTTTATGACTTATTAAGTTTGGTTTGTGTTATTTTTCTTGGCTTTGTTGTTGCTCTTGTTCTTGTTGTTGTTGTTTGTCTGTTTTTCTCTTTTTTATCACCTTTTGTTAGTTTGGTTTTTCCTTCTCTTTTGTTTGTTTGTTTGTTTTGGTTAGGGCTTTTTGGGGGTGGGGGTAGGGGTGGGGTATTCCTAGGATTTTCTTTTAATTGCTTACTTTGGGGGGGGGGGGAGGTTGTTGGGGGGGGGAGCTGTTTTGAAAAGGGTTATATTCCCCTTGTTTTTATTGCGAGACTGTATAAGTATTGGTTATTATTATTAAGATGTATCCCTAACGGCGGGGACTGGATGTAAAAAAGCACATGTGTGCTTATTCATTATCCTCGAAATAAAAGAATTTGTCATTGTCATTGTCATTGTCTCTCTCTTTCGCTCTCTCTCTCCCCTCTCTCTCTCTCTCTCTCTCCCTCTGTCTCTCTCCCTCTCTCTCTCCTCTCTCTCTTTCTCTCTGTGTGAAGTTCTTTTATCTGGAAGTCTGGAGTTCTTTTGTCTGGAGCTCTTGCTCTTATGATCTATTACCCTCTGAAAATAAAAATTGTTCAAAAAATTGTTCTCTCTCTCTCTGTGAAGTTCTTTTCTCTGGAGTTTTCCCCACAGGCGGAATGAGGCTACCGCATGGTGGGCTAAAAATGGTCACATAATTATGCAACATCCCACCCTTGTTAAACCTTGGAGCTCTTTCCCAGGGGACGAAACATATTGCTGTGTGAAACGTGATGCCATGGGGTCAGATGTATGTTAGTCCCTCGTGTTCGACGATGACCTCCAAAACAGCAGAGGAGGCAGCTGCTGTTTCAGAAATTGGGCAGAAATTTGATTGTAGTGGAGATGCCTTGCCCACAGTACATCCCCACTCTCTTGGCCAAGTGGGCATAAGGACAGTCAGCGTTGGAGATGTTCTCCAAAGGCCAACTAGCCCCCAGAGCTGCAGCACATAAGGACTATGCGAGTCAAGCCTCCTAGTCAGAGAGTCATAGTCGATCACTAAAGACTAAGCTGTAAAGTGGAATTCCATGAGTGGAAAAGAAAGCCACTGGTCATACAGCCTCTCACCTTGTTGTTGCCCCCAGCATCAATGGTTTAGTCAAGAACTGTGATAAAGCCCAGGCGCTGACGGTACTGAATGAGGTCATAAAGACCAGTGAAAAGAAGGAAAAACGGAGATGAAGTTGGAAGAATAAAGGTAAAGATGCAAAAATCAATTCGGTATGAGATGGGAAATAGTCATAGTAGGAAAGAAGAAAATAAAAGAATAAATACAAATGCTAGTTTAAAAAAATATGAGAAATACACAAAGTAATAAGCAAAAGGAAAAAAAGAAAACAAAGGAGATATGATTGAAGAAATAAAGGTAAAGATTGGAAAAAAAATTGTACAAGACAGGAGCTGGTAATGATAGAAAAGAAGAAAAAGAAAAGAATAAATACAAATGCTGGCAAAATATGAGATATATACAAAAACAATAAGCAAAAAAAACCCCACCCACCCCAAAACAAAGAAGATTAGAAGGAATAAAGGTAAATATATAAAACAAAATAATTTTGTACGAGACAGAAGCTGGTAAAGATAAGAAAGAAAATAAAATAAAGAACAAATATAAATGCTGGAATAATATAAGAAAAGTACAAAGCAATGAGTAGAACGAAATATAGAAAACCAAGTGGAACACACTGAGAAGATAGTTGCCAAAGTTGTCATAAGAACACTTAAACATTTTTTTCATGCAAAAAGCACACTGATAATTCCAGAATCCCTTGCCTGATTTCACCAGAGCTTTCCCTTCCCTCACACGTGGCAAACTGTTTCAACGCAACACCGCATATGGACCAGAAAACCGTTATGTACAACGAGAAGTCATAAAATCATAAAATAGCAAAAACCCTGGGATGAGTGTGTGTGTGTGTGTGCGTGTGCATGCGCGTGTATGTGTGTGTGTGTGTAGTGGCTGCATGATCTGTGTTTTCTGGTAAGACTGCCATTACAGCCAATAAAGGAAAGGTCAGTGTTCTCTCTCTCTCTCTCTCTCTCTCTCTCTCTCTCTCTCTCTCTCTCTGTATGCCTGTCTGTCTATCTTTGTCTCTCTGACTCTCTTTATCTCTCTCTTTCTCTTTCTTTCTCTCTGTCTGTCTCTCTCTCAATTTACAAAACTGCATACACATGGAGACTGGATGAAAAAAAGCGCATGAGTACGTAGTCCATTATCCTCAGAATGAAAGAAAAGAATAAAGAAAAAGTGTCTGTGTCTCTCTCTTTGTCTCTCTCAATGTCTGCCTCTCCCTCTCTCTCCCCCTCTCTCTTTCCTTAACCCCCTATCTCTCCTCTGTCTCTCTGTCTGTCTGTCTGTCTCTCCCTTGTAAGTCTGCCCTGGTCAGTGTTCAAATTACAGCCAATAAAGAAAAGGTCAGTGCTCTCTGTCTCTGTCTCTGTCTGTCTCTCTCTCTCTGCCCTCTCTCTCCCTCCTCTCTCTCTCCCCGTCCCTCTCTCTCCCTTTCTCTGTCTCTGTGTGTGTGTCTCTCTGTGTCTCTCTGTATCTGTGTCTCTGTCTGTGTGTGTTTGTCTGTCTGTCTGTCATTGTCTGTCTGTCTGTCTGTCTGTCTGTCTGTCTGTCTGTCTCTCTCTCTCTCTCTCTCTCTCTCTCTCTCTCTCTCTCTCTCTCTAGGGGAAGGTTTGCTCGTGCTGTGCTATACTTGATGCCATCACTGATTCATACAGCCAAAGAATGTTTATCAGGGAAATAAAAACCAGAAAGAAAGCAAGAAAAGGAAAGGGCACAGGCAATTTTGAAAGATCTTGGAGCAGCCTAGCTTGAACCAAATATGAGAATAAATCGAAGAAAAAGACATCAAGAGCATATTGAAAGAAAGGAATATCTGACGCTCCACCACGAAATGAGTTACTTTGCACCTGACCCACTTTTCCTCAAGGAGCCATTTTAGGCAGGTGGTGGTGGTGGGGTGGGGTGGGGGGGGGGGTGGGGGTGTCAGGTTGTTGGTTTTTGAGATGTTGATTGATTATAAAACTATAGCCATTATTCTACTGTGTACTGAAGTATCAAGGCTTAATTTTGCTTCCTTTTGCTTTAAAAATACTTTTAAACACACCCAAGCCTTCATTCTGACTACCTCAGATAAGGAAACAATCCCCTCAGAGAGGGAACATTCACCTCACGTAGGGAACATTCCCCTCATGCAGGGAACAATACCCTCACATAGGGAACAATTCCCTTAGATAGGAAACAATTCCCATCCGGTAGACTACCCAACAGTAACATGAACCTGTACATTCAGATTACCAAGTCAAGTCAAGTCAAAATCGTTAACCCACCAAGAAACCTATTTTGGTGATTAGAAAAGCTTACACAAAACCGTCACAGAGTTCAATGCGCTCTCTCTCTCTCTCTACCAGGCTAGGTACAATACCTGATGTAGGAGTACGTGATTATACAAGAGTACTTCTCCGTTGTTGTTTTTTGTACCAAAAAAGTTGGTTTTAAAAATATCTAATGAATATTGAACAATGCTGTAAGGGGATAGGAGTAAAGCAATCACATTTTCAAACCCGACATGGGGACTGGATAGCTCAGTGATCAGAGCACTCGCTTTCCCCCAGCTAAGGTTAAGCAGCAACGAGCGTGGTTACCACTTGGATGGGTGACCGTTTACCCACCTTGGCTTCAGTACAGTTCCCCAGTTCACTCAGCTGTAAATGAGTACCTGCCCTCTTTAGGGTCAGGGAAGGTAAAGCAGCGAGGGAGAGGAGATGGGCGCGCCCTCAATACGCTTGTCTATTGAGAAGTTGAGGTCTTTGATGCCTCGCTCCTTTACGACCTTATAGGTTATAGGACTCCTTTACCTTACCTCTAACTACCTGAAAGAGCTGATATTCCATCATGGTGTTGATGTATTTAGCAAGTTGGAATGAATGTACGTAGCTTGATGTGCAGTCAGGGGATATTTTGGCATATAGTAAAGATAAATGTAAAGGTGTCCCATACATACATACATACATACATACATACATACATACATCATGCATACATGCATGTATGTATGTATGTACGTATGTATGTATGCATACTTGTTTGTCTGTCTGTCTGCATGTATGTATGTATGCATGCCTGTTGCCTCAAAGCCGCAGACGGTCAGTAACTGCTGTAGCACCTCACGATTCCATTTCTTTACCCCATCAACACTAAGGAATAACTCTCCCATCCACCCCACCCCCTCTCCCTTCTCACTGCTAATGGAAATTGGACATCCCTGCATCATTCATTTTTCTTCAACAACAGTACTAGTGCTTCCAAGTTTACTTTCAGAGTCCATCAAATATTTTGTATAGCTATCTGTTTGTCTGAAGTGGTATTTCGATATTGCTTTCCTGAGACAGGAAATGTTTTGGTGAGGAATTTGGACTGGTTTCTTTTAAAGGATTAAAATGAACATCCCTGCACGTACATCTACACTTTCAGAACAGTTCTAGTGCTTCCGAATTCACGTTCAGAGTCCATCAAATATTTTGTATAGCATGTTTTTGTCTGGAGTGATATTTCGATATTGCTTTACTGAAACTGGAAATGTTTTGGTGCGGAATTTGGACTAGTATCCTTGCAGGATTACAATGAGTGTCAAAGATCTGGCTTCCTCCATAGCCAAGTTAAGCCAAGTCAAGTCAAGTCAAGTCAAAGTCGAAGCCTCTTCAATCATTCCATGAAGGGCAATTACAATACTGATAGGCACACTGATACGTCTTATAATCTCAAATGACATAAGAAAGCTATACTTCGTATTAGTATGAACATTCCAAGATAACTTCAAATAAAAGTATCACAGACACAGACACAGACAGACAGACAGACAGACAGACAGACAGACAGACACACACACACACACACACACACACACACACACACACACACACACTCAGGCACGTTCCTGCAGGAGGAAGAGTAATAATCTGTGAAGATTCGCTTCCAATCTTGTCTCTCTTGGGACCGCCAGTCAATTTGTGCCCCCCCCCCTCTCTCTCTCTCTCTCTTCTGTCTGTCTCTCTTTCTCTCTGTCTGCCTCTCCCCCTCCCCCCTCTCTCTGTGTCTGTTTCTGTCTGTCTCTCTCTCTCCCCCTCCTCTCTTTATCTCTGTTTCTGTCTCTGTCTGTCTCTCTGTGTGTCTCTCTTTCTCTGTGTGTGTCTGTCTGTCTGTGTCTGTCCGTCTGTCTGTCTCTGTCTGCTTGTCTCTCTCTCTCTCTCTCTCTCTCTATATATATATATATATATATATATATATATTCTCTCTCTCTCTCTCTCTCTATATATATATATATACCTGTCTTTTCGTTTATGTCTAACGTTCTGTCTGCTGGTGTCTGTCTTCCTGTCTGTCTCTCTGTGTGTCTCTGTGTGTCTCTGTGTGTGTGTGTGTGTGTGTGTGTGTGTGTGCGTGTGTTTGTCTGTCTGTCTCTGTCTGCTTGTCTCTCTCTCTCTCTCTCTCTCTCTCTCTCTCTCTCTCTTTAATATATATATATATATATATATATATATACATATACCTGTCTTTTCGTTTATGTCTAACGTTCTGTCTGCTGGTGTCTGTCTCTCTATCTGTCTGCCAGTCTGTTCGTCTATATGTTTGTCTGTGTCTGTGTGTCTTTCTTTCTATCTATCTATCTATCTATCTATCTATCTATCTATCTATCTATCTATCTATTTATCTATCTATCTATCTAATTATCTATCTGCCTCCTAGCCAGCCAGCCAGTCTGTCTGTCTGTCTCAGTCTCTCTGTCTCTGTTTCTGTAACTCTCTCCCCCCCCTCTTCTCTTCTCTCTCTCAAATCAGGGCTAGGGCCTGATGAAAAAAAAAGTGAATGCTTATCTGTAACCCTGGAAAATCAAGAATAATACAGATTCATGCTCTCTGCCTCTTCCTGTCTGTCTGCTCCCCTCACTCCCTCCCTCCCTCCCTCCCCCCCCCCCCCCCCCCCCCCTTCCCCCTCTCTCTCTCTCTCTTTCTCTCTCTCAAGGGCAGGCTGAAGAAAATTATGTGAATGTTTATTTGTAATCCGTGAAAAATACAGATTATTAATTAATTAATTATTCATTCATTCATTCATCCATTCTCTCTCTCCTCTCCCTCTCCCTCCCTCATCCTCTCTCTCTCTCTCTCTCTCTCTCTCTCTCTCTCTCTATCTATCTATCTATCTATCTATCTATCTATCTATCTATCTATCTATCTATCTATCTATCTATCTATCTAACTAATCTAATCTATCTATCTCTCTCTCCTTCCCCCCTCTCCCCCTTCCCTCCCTTCCCCATCTCTCTCCTTCCCTCTCTCATCTCCCTCCCCCCTCTCTCTCCCTCCGTCCTCTCTCTCCCTCCCTCCACCTTCTCTCTCTCCCTCCCTTTCCTCCCTCCCCCCTCTCTCATGTTTGTTTGTTTGTTTGCTAGTGATCATGACCCTCATTTGTAATGATTTCACAGCTGTCGAACATTCAATCACCACGGATCATTTACCCCCCTCCCTCTGCCTCCGAAGGGATGACCACAACTAATGAATGGCTCTATGTCTCGCTCTACTACCCCCCCCCCTTCCCCACCCCACCCCCCATCCACCCTCTGACCCTCCCTCTCCCCCCTCCACTCTCTCCGCCCTTTCTCTATTTCTGGTCCATCAGTCAGGAATGACCGCCCTCTCTCCCTTCGCGAAAAGCCAAGCCTGCTTACCATACTTTTAAATCCAGTTTCAAGACATACCCATTTCAGACCTAAGACTTTCCCCTATTGTTTCATCTCATATTTATTTTTCTTACGTTCAATGGCCAGTATTGCAAGCCCTTCCACTCCACTCCACTCCACTCCACCCCACCCCACCCCACCCCATCTACTCCACTCCACTCCACTCCACTGTACTGTACTGTACTTTACACAACACAGCACAACACAACACCACACCACACCACACCACACCACACTATGCTACGCTACCCTACCCTACGCTACACTATACTCTACTACACTTTACTACACTACACTACACTACACTACACTACACTACACTATGAGAATGTGTGTGTGTGTGTGTGTGTGTGTGTGCGCGCGCGCGCGCGTGTGTGTGCGTGCGTGCGTGCGTATGTATGTATGTGTATGTGTGTGTATGTGAGTGCGTGCGCGCGCGTGCGAAATCAGAGGCAGCTGTTTTGTACATGCTTTTTGATGAAAAGTGGAAAGAAAAGAAAGTAAAATAACAAGAGTGGAATTGAATTAAACAGAAAAAGAAAAACATGAAATACAGAAAGCAAAAGAAGAGAAAGAAGACTGAAATTATAGCAAAAAGAAAAAATGGTTGGAATGGAAAAGCATAAGAAAATGGAGAGTGCGTTTTCTTTAAAAACAATAACAACAAAAAATAAATCCCAGGAAACATCTTGCCTCTAATATCCAGCCATCTCTTTTCCCCCTGCACCACACACAACACACACACACACACACACAACACACACACACACACACACACACACACACACACCACACACACACCCAAATCTTTCAGAACGAAACTGTAAACCCGAGGTCCCGTATGCAACACGCATTCAGCGCGCGTAAACGAACCCACGGCAACAAGAGAGTTGAGCCTATCACTATTCTGTATAAAAACAGCCACTCTCCCACTGTCATGGTCATCACCACCTTGGGTGGGCGTCTCACTCAGTCTGGCTCCGCGATTGAGCTACTACTGTGGTTAGTAGGGGGCTTAGTAGGTGGTGTCCTGCGTAAGCATATCTGGACTGGCCAAGACTTGTCCTACAGGGAACAGTACAAGGAGGGAGACGAAGAAGAGGCAGACAGAGAAAACGATGGGAAGACAATATCAGAGAGTGGACTGGCCTTGAGTGGAACAACTTGCTACAGAAAGCAGAGGACCGCGGGGAGTGGAGGAAGCTGGTTGCAAAATCTTCAGTGGTGCCCCCACGGTCGATGAGACTACGGGATAGGTGAAGGTGAAGGTGAAAGTCCTGCGTATGCATACTCAGAACAGGCACCACTGAACACCACAAACATGACCCAGCAGTAGTGCAGGGCCCCTCTGTCTGGTTGCCCAACGGTGGCCTGACATTAAGGCCGCACACCGAAATTAAAAAATCGTCTTTTCCTTCTGTTTTTCCATGTGACTCTTATATTCATGCCGCACGTACTAAGGCATCCACAGAAATAAAAACCACTTTTTGTAAAAGACTAGTCTCTGATTCAAAACTCATATGATTTTGAACAAATTTGGTAGGCTTGAATTTTTTTTTTAATTCAGCAAACACTGCACTCCCTCAGTCCTTTGTCGTCTGCTAGCTTCCTTACCGCAATATGCATGCGCGGGGTCAACGCTGTAGGAATACAGGCAATCCTCATTTGATGATCATTTCCAACTTTCTCGTGACTACCTGGTATTGCTCTATGTCCTCAATCCCAAAAAGCAAGTTCACAGTGCATTTTTCATACTTAAAAAATATATGTTTATTTATTTATTTTTTATTTATTTATTCTTTTATATCGAGGATATTGGAATAAGCATTTATGTGCTTTCTTACATCTAGTCCCGTGTGTATCTATCTATCTATCTGTCCCGTAGTCTGACGACCGTGGGGGCACCCTCAAAGACTCAGCAACCAGTTCCCTCCATTTCTCTCTCTGTTCTGCCTTTCTCAGGGTTTTGTTGAGTTCTAGGCCTGTCCATTCACTGATGTTATCCTCCCAGCTCTTCCTTGGTCTGCCTCTTCTTCTTCCTCCTTGGACAGTGCCTTGCAAAACTGTCTTTGTAATTCCTTGGGATCTTGTGACATGCCCATACCACTTAAGTTTACGCTTTTTCACGATCGTTAGAAGGTTCTCATAGGGTCCAATGGTTTGCTGGATTCTGTTATGCACGCTTTCGTTGCTTATGTGGTCTTTGTAGGAGATGCCAAGATGCCGTGTGTATGCGGTTTTGTAAATTTTGTCATCCGTTCCCACCGGCACACAATGGCCTACTCTCCCGAAAAGCGGAACAGGATTTAACGTGTGCGCAAGATGTTCTGCGTGCGTTCGCACACGGGGCCTCGGTTTATAGTCTCATCCGAAGGACTTTGACATTCAGTTCGATTTTTTTGTCAAACTGGGAAGAATGGGCGAGGCTGGGAATCGAACCCACAACCTCACGGTTTACTTGTTGGCAGGCGAACATCTTAATCATCCTGCCACCTTCCACCATGTGAAAGTCAATGACATTTTTTTCGACTCGCACTCTATACAAGATACTACATGACCCCCCCCCTCCCCCCAAAAAAAAACAAAATTAATACCAGTATGCAGTCTAAGTCCTTCGGATGAGACTATAAACCGAGGCCCCGTGTGCGAACGCATGCAGAACATCTTGCGCACACGTTAAATCCTGTTCCGCTGTTCGAAAGAGTAGGCCATTGTGTGCCGGTGGGAACAGATGACAAAATTTACAAAACCGCATACACACGCATAAAAAAAGTCATCTGAGCGCTTTGATTTGCTGCTTTACAAGATTCAGCGCTATATAAATTCCATACATTATTATTATTATTATTATCATCATCATCATCATCATCATCATCATCATCATCATTATTATTATTACTATTATTATTATTATTATTATTATTAATAGGCTGTTTATGGATTAAGGACTATGGATTAAGGACCCTTAGGAAACAACATAATGAATCGGCTAAGATGGAGAGATTGAAATGAATGGGGTGGGAACAGTGGGACAGAAACGACAAACGAATAATTATCTTTGAAATCAAACATGAGTATACGAGCTAGCAAACCCGAAAATGAAGCATAAAGCAACACACAGATGAACACACTCGCGCTATACTATTTATTTTTTCCCATTATTTTATTTAATCTTTTATTTCCAGGATAAATGGAATAAGCACTCATATACTTTTTTCTACATCCAGTCCCCGTGTGTATGCATGTCAATTTTGTCATCCGTTCCCACCGGCACGCAATGGCCTAACTCTTCCGAAAAGCGGATCAGGTTTTTATGTGCGTAAGATGTTCTGCATACGTTCGCACACGGGACCTCGGTTTACAGTCTCATCCGAAGGGCTTTAAAAAAGAGTGGAGTCTGCACTGATGTTAACTCCAGAGGAAAATATCTCCTTGAACGAGAATTGAACCCGGGTCAGCAGATCACGAATACATCACCCTAACCACCAGGCTATCCCGTCGACACTGATGTTAACTCCAGGGGAAAATAGCTCCTTGAACGAGATTCGAACCCGGGTCAGCAGATCAAGAGCGCAACGCTCTAACCAACCAGGCTATCTCCCCCCCCCCCCCCCCCCCCCCCACCACTCCCTCCAATAGAACGATGATGTCTCATTTCCAGAGAAGAGGAGGTAGCAGAAATAGAAAAAACAACAAACAAAAAACAAGCCAACAAACGAACAAACAATATAAAACAAACATAAACTTCACAACTGTGCCTTGCGCATGGAGAGGGATGGGTCCTTTGGATGAGACTATAAACCGAGGCCCTGTGTGCGAACGCCTGCAGAACATCTCGCGCACACGTTAAATTCTGTTCCGCTGTTCGAAAGAGTAGGCCATTGT
>CM054150.1:1424147-1429147 GCA_028751875.1 Rapana venosa | reverse complement strand
ATTCTATTCTCTGTCTCTGGGTCTGTGTGTGTTCTCTGTCTGCCTGCCTGTCTGTCTGTCTGTCTGTCTCTCTCTCTCTCTGGGTCTGTCTGTCGGTCGGTCTGTCTATCTGTCTGTTTCTTTCTCTTTCTCTCCCTTTCTATCTGTCTGTATGTCTCTCTGTGTCTCTGCCTGTCTATCTCTCTTGGTCTGTCTGTTGTCTACCTGTCTGATTGTCTGTCTGTCTTTTTGTATGTTTGTCTGTTTGCCTGTCTGCCTGCCTGCCTGTCTGTCTGTCGGTCGGTCTCGGTCTGTGTGTGTATGTGCGTCTCTGTCTGTCTGTCTGTCTGTCTGTCTGTCTCTCTCTCTCTCCCTCCCTCTCTCTCTTATTGATCATTTTGTCCCTTCTGTTTTCGTCTCTGTCTGTGTCTTTCTTCTTTTTTTTAAATCCTCTCTATCTATCTTTCTTTCTGTCTGTCTGTCTTTCTGCCTTTCTTTCTTTCTTTTCTTTTCTTTTCTCTCCGCTCTTTCTTTCTTTCTTTCTTTATTTTTATTTCCCTTTTGTTGTTCATTCTTTTTTCATGTCTCCTCATCATTTTTTATTTTTCCTAATCATTTCTTTGTGCAATGTTTAGTCTTGAACACTTTTTAGATTAAAGAAACCAAAATAATCCTTTAATCTTTAACCCATAACTTGTCTTCCTTTGATGTTCTGCGGTCTATTTTATCCGGCGTATTTATTTTCTTTCAATCGTTTTTTGGCCGTGCGTTTTCTCAATAGAGCAAATAGGCATCAGAATAGATGATATCAAAGACGTGACATTTTAAAAGATTGGTGAATAACAGATATGATGGGTTTTTATTCTGGAACATGGGTTTGTATGCACGCATCTTTTGTTCGTGGCTAATAGTTCGTGTTTAGGTTTGACAAAGTGTGGCCGAGTGTGTGTTGTGTGTGTGTGTGTGTGTGTGTGTGTGTGTGTGTGTGTGTGTGTGTGTGTGGAGAGAGGAGAGAGAGAGAGAGAGAGAGAGAGAGAGAGAGAGAGAGAGAGAGAGAGAGAGAGAGAGAGAGAGAAGAGATAAGACAGACGAGAGATAGGACGAAAGAGAGAGAGAGACAGACGAGACATAGAGACGACAGACAAAAGACAGAGACAGACAGAAGAGACAGAGAGACAGAAAGGAGAGACAGCAGAGACATAGAAAGAGAGAGACAGGCAGAGACATAGAAAGAGAGAGAGAGAGAAGAAGAGAGAGAGGAGAGAGGAGAGAGAGAGAGAGAGAGCAGAAGACAGACAGACAGACAGACAGACAGAGACATAGACAGAGAGACAGACAGAGACATAGAAAGAGACAGACAGAGACAAAAGAGACAGAGAGACAGAGAGAGGAGAGGTGAGAGAGAGAGAGAATGTGTGTGTTTTGGTGTGTGTGTGTGTGTGTGTGTGTGTGTGTGTGTGTGTGTGTGTGTGTGTGTGTGTGTGTCTGTGTGTGTGTCTGTGTGTGTTTTTGAATTGCTCCTCCTTCCTCCTCCTCTACTGCTACTACTACTACTCTACTACTACTACAAACTACTACTACTACTACTACTACTACAAACTACTACTACTACTACTACTACTACTACTAAACGTGTGTGTGTCTGTGTGTGCTATGCGTGTGTGTGTGTATGCGTATGTGTGTGGTGTGTGTACGCGGCGCGCGCGTGTATGTATGTGTGTGTGCGCAAGCGCACGCGTGTAAAGCAAGATGTCTGGAGAAACACACAGGATGTCATTGAATCAGACCTTGCATGTCATGTGGTTGCTTCAAAAAATGACTACGTTGCGTGATCTCAACATGCATGATTTTTCTTCTTTCTGGTATCTGTCTGTCTGTCTGTATGTATGTACGTCTCTCTGCTCTGTATTATGCTTTGTGCTTGTTTTATTCAGTTTGCTTGCCTTCTTGTAGCGTTCTTCTGTCTGTCTCTCTGCTCTGTCTGTCTGTCTGTGTCTGTCTTTATCTGTGTCTATCTGAATTTTCTCTGTCTGGTTATTTTTATTTTATTTTGTCTGTTTGCTTTGCGTCCTTGTAACTTTCTTCTGTCTGTACTATCTGTCTGTCTGTCTCCCTCTGCTCTGTCTGTCTGTTGTCTGTCTGTCTGTCTCTTTCTCTTCCCTTCTCTCCCTGTTAAGTCTGTCATTCTGTTATCTGTCTCTTTTACTTCATCTGTCTTCCTCAACCTCTATCTCTAAGTATCTCTGTCTCTGTCTGTCTGTGTGTCTATCTCTGTCTGTCTGTCTGTCTCTCTCTCTTCCCATTCTCTCTCGCTCCCTCATCTCTCTCCCCATCTCCTGCTCCCTCCCTCCATCCCTCTCCTCCTCTCCCCATACTCTCTCGCTCCCTCCTCCATCTCTCTTCCCTTCTCTCTCTCCCTTCCTCCCTCCTCCCCCTTCTCTCTCAGCTCTCTCCTTCTCACTCCTACTTCTCACTCACTCTATCTCTTCTGTCTGTCTCTCTCTATCTCTCTCTCCCTTCCCCCCCCTTCCCCCCCCCTCTCTCTGTTTGTCTCTCTCCCTGTGTTATGTTCTGTCTCTGCCTCTCTCTGTCTCCTCTTCTCTCTCTCCCTCTCACTCCCTCTTACTCACTCACTCTCTCTCTATCTCTCTGTCTCTCTCTTTCTCTCTCTCCCTTCCCCCCCCCCCTCTTCCCCCCCCCCCCCCCTCTCTCTGTTTGTCTCTCTCCCTGTGTTATGTTCTGTCTCTGCCTCTCTCTGTCTCCTCTTCTCTCTCTCCCTCTCACTCCCTCTTACTCACTCACTCTCTCTCTATCTCTCTGTCTGTCTGTCTCTCTCTATCTCTCTCTCCCTTCCCCCCCTTCCCCCCCCCCCTCTCTCTGTTTGTCTCTCTCCCTGTGTTATGTTCTGTCTCTGCCTCTCTCTGTCTCCTCTCTCTCTCTCTCTCTCTCTCTCTCTCTCTCTCTCTCTCTCTCTCTCTCCTGCCTTCTTTCTTTTCAATTCTTTCTTTGTTTTTCTTCCTTTTTTTTTTTTTAAACCTTCTTTATCCCAAATATTCTTTTATACAAGGGTGATTTTTTGGGGGGTGGGGTGGGGTTATTCACTTTTACATCAAAATGTCTGTAGTCTATATCCCTATTCTACATTTCTTTGATGTTCTTGTGGTTTATTTCATCCGCGAGGGTGCTTTTTCCTTCCTGTCTTCATGTTCTGTGAGTGTTCCTCAATTTCAGCGATTTAGTGTTAAACCTCTCTCTCTCTTCTCTCTCTCTCTCTCTCTCTCTCTCATCTCTCTCTCTCTCCTCTCTCTCTCTCTCTCTCTTTCCCAGGGCGAGCAGTCTGAATTTCACGCAGATAAATCTACGACAGACCTAAAGTGGTATGAAACAAATATTATATATATATATATATATATATATATATTATAATATATATATATATATATATATATATATATATATATATTTATATTTTATATAACAATATCTATCTTTTTGTCTTGGGAGACAGGGTAGTCTGGTGGTTAGAGTGATGTATTCGTGATCTGCTGACCCGGGTTTGATTCTAGTTCAAGAGGATTTTTCCTCTGGAGTTATCATCAGAGCAGACTCCACTCTCCCCAAAAGTCCTTAAAATGAGACTATAAACCGAGGTCCCGGGTGCGAACGCATGCAGAACATCTTGGGCATACGTTAAAACCCGTTCCCCTTTTTGGAAGAGTAGGCAAGCCATTGTATGCCGGTGGGAACATATGACAAAATTGACAAAATGTGCATACACATAAGGACTGGATGGTTAAAAAAAAAAGAAGCACATGAGTGCTTATTCCATTATCCTCGAAATAAAAGAATAAAAATAAAAAAAGATATCTAAGTTCTGTCAAATGAGCAATGAATCAGCATTTTAAGCTAGCGAGGGCAGACACGTTAATTAAGTAATTAATATGAATAGCAGACATCTACCTAAAAACTGAGAGTGATCTGTATGCACATGTCAGATCTGTGGTTATTTTATGATTGGGTCTGTCAAGTTGTCATAGATTTTTCGATGTTTGGGGAGAAAAGGCTAATTTTTCTTTTTCTGTCTCTCTCTCGGTTTTTCTCTGTGTTTGTCTGTCTGTCTGTCTCTCTCTGTTTTTCTGTTTCTGTCTCTCTCTCTCGGGTTCTTCTCTGTGCTTGTCTGTCTCTACATCTGTCTCTCTCTGTCTCTCTGTATGTCTGTCTCTCTTTCCCTCCCTCCCTCCCCCCCCCCCCCCCTCTCTCTCTGTGTCTTTGTCTCTGTATCCTTGTCTATCTGTCTGTCAGTCTGTGTGTGTGTCTGTGTATCTGTCTGTCTGTCTCTCTCTGCGTGTCTGTCTGTGTGTCTATGTACCTGTGTGTGTGTGTGTGTGTGTGTGTGTGTTTTGTGTGTGTGTGTGTGTGTGTGTCTGTCTGTCTGTCTGTCTGTCTCTCTCTCTCTTGCTTTCTTTCTTCCTTTCTTTCTTTCTGATATGTGAATAAATCGCGCGCGCGTGTGTGTATTGTGTGTCTCTGTGTGCGTGTGCGTGCACGCACACGTGTGTGCATTTTGCATGTTGTTTGTTTATTTTCTTACAATGTTATCTTCTTCTACATTTTCATTTTAACTACGTGAATATTTCAAACTTTTTTTGCAATTTATTTTCTTCGTTTTCTTTTTTTCAAACCTCGAGTTCGCTGTAAAATGTAATTGTACGTCTGTGTGTAATTCGATAAAAGGTTGTTGTTGCTGTTTGTTGTTGTTGTTATTTAAAGCAGCACAGAACACGAGAAAAAGTTTGCAGATATTATCGAATCAGGGAGAGTGCTGTGATTGTTAACCTGACGGGGGGGGGGGGGGGGGGGGGGGGGGGGGGATAGCCTGGTGGTTAGAGTGATGGATCTGCTGACCCGGGTTCGAATCTTGTTCAAGAGGATTTTTCCTCTGGCGTTAACATCAGTGCCGACTCCACTCTCCCCAAAAAGTCCTTCGGATGAGACTATAAACCGAGGTCCATTGTGCGAAC
>CM054150.1:1416647-1421647 GCA_028751875.1 Rapana venosa | reverse complement strand
GCGCGTGTGTGTGTGTTTGTGTGTGTATGTGTGTGCATGTGTGTGTGTGTTTAAGTGTGTGTTTCAGTGTGTGTGTGTGTGTGTGTGTGTGTGTGTATGTGTGTGTGAATATCTGTCTGTTTCTGTTTCTCTCCCCCTCTCCTCTCTCTCTCTCTCTGTTTTTTTTTCTATTTCTTTTGATTCCTCTCTCTGTGTCTCTCTCTGTCTCTGTCTGTCTATCTGTCTGTCTCTCTCTCTCCCTCTCTGTCTTTTCTCTGTCTTATCTCTCTGTCTCTGTCTGTCTGTCTCTCCCTCTCCTTTTCTTTTTTCTCTCTTCTCTCTCTTCTCTCTCTCTCTCTGTCTCCTCTCTCTCTCTCTCTCTCTTCTCTCTCTCTCTCTCTCTCTTCTGTCAGTATGTATCTGTAACCCTTCTCTGTCTGCCTCGTCCTCTGCCTCTTTGGACGGGATAGCCTAGTGGTTAGAACATTGCGCTCACAATCTGACGACCCGGGTTCGATTCCCGCTGAAGGGGCAATTTCCTCCTGGAGTTATCATCAGTGCAGACTTCACTCTCCCCCAAAGTCCTTCGGATGAGATTATAAACCGAGGCCCCGTGTGCGAACGCACGCAGAACATCTTGCGCACACGTTAAATCCTGTTCCACTTTTCGTAAGAGTAGGCCATTGTGTGCCGTGGGAACAGATGACAGAATTCAAAAATCCGCATACACACGTGGACTGATGTAAAAACGCACATACGTGCTTATTCCATTATCCTCGATATAAAAGAATATAAAAAACACACTGTTCCCTGTAGGACAGTCTTGGCCAGTCCAGATGTTCGTGTGACGTGCCCGTACCACTTTAGTTCGTGTGTGTGTGTGTGTGTGTGTGTGTGTGTGTGTGTGTGTGTGTGTGTGTGTGTGTGTGTGTGTTGTTGTTTTTGTTTTTTATACTGAAGTCAGGAGCTCTTCATATGGTTCGATAGCGGTTTTTTTAATAAAAAAAAAATAATAATAAAAAAATAATAATAATATTCCCACGGGATACTAAAGTAGCGATTAAAAGAAGAAATTAGAAAACGGCGAGAAAAAAGTGAGAGGAATTATATGCTGCAAATAATAATAATAATAATTATGTGAACACATATAAACATATATTGGATTTCTACGCCTTTGTTCGGAGAATCAAAAGATGACCATGGAGATTGGATCAGACAGAGAGATGAAGGTCATAGCTGTTTGCTGTGCACAGTGAATATTGCCGTCATGGGATGGTCACTTGGCTCTAGCTGGGCTGCAGTTATCCGGACCGTGTGACGTGAGACAGACAGACAGACAGACAGACAGACAGATAGATAGATAGACAGACAGGAAGGTAGACAGACAAACAGACAGACACGCACACTTACATAGACAGACATAGACAGACAGAAAAAGACAGATACATGCACGCACGCACGTACGCGCGCGCGACCACACACACACACACACACACACACACACACACACACACACACACACACACACACACACACACGCACGCATAACCCTCTCTGTCTCTGTCTCTCTCTATCTCTGTCGCTCTCTCTCTTCATCTATCTATCTCTCTTTTTATGTGTGTATGTATGTATGTATGTATGTATGCATGTATGTATGTATGTATGTATGTATGTGTGTGTTTGTTTGTCTATCTGTTTGTGGACGCACATTACCTTAAACCATCCAACTATCTCTCTTTTTATGTGTGTATGTATGTATGTATGTATGTATGTTGTATGTATGTATGTATGTGTCTGTCTGTCTGTCTGTCTGTTTGTGGACGCACATTCCCTTAAACCATCCAACAGACAGACAAACAGATAGACACACACAAACACACACTCACTCACTCTCTCTCCATCTCTCTCTCTCACCCACTCATACACACACACACTCTCTCTCTCTCTCTTAGATAGATGGCTTGATGGAAAAAAGCAAATGCATTGCTTATTCAATGTACCATCTGGAAATAAAAAAATTGACTTGACTCACACACACACACGCGCGCGCGCGCGCACACACACACACACATACACACACTGCCCCCCCCCCCCCCCCCCCACACAACACACAGAGAAAATTTTTCCATGGTAACCTATATCGTGAAGAGCACAAAACCATAAGGATTCGCAATAAATTACAATCCGATTACAAACAAAATCCAATAAAGTATATAATATTCTGTTGCCATGGCGTAATTCTGAATTGCCAAGGTATCAGGATGCATCTTGCCCCGTTTGTTTGTTTGCCTGGAATACTTGTGGATGAGTGATTTTATTGTCTTGTTTTCTGTGTAAGGGTTTTATCTCGCCCTGCCTGTATTGCATTGTATTGTATTGAATCGTTTGGTAACGTATTGTGTAGTATTGGGTCGAGTTGGGTTGGGTTGGGTTGGGTTGAGATGGTTAAGTTGTGTTATGTTGGATTGTGTTGTGTTGTGTTATGTTGGATTGTGTTGTGTTGTGTTATGTTGGATTGTGTTGCGTTGTGTTATGTTGGATTGTGTTGTGTTGTGTTATGTTGGATTGTGTTGCGTTGTGTTATGTTGGATTGTGTTGTGTTGTGTTATGTTGGATTGTGTTGTGTTGTGTTATGTTGGATTGTGTTGTGTTGTGTTGGGCTGAAATGGGTTGTGTTGGATTGTGTTGTGTTTGGAAGGGTTTTCGTCCAGTTTGTAACGCATCGTGTTGTGTTGATTATGTTGTATTGTGTTGTTTTGTTTTGTAATGTTTTAGTGTGTTTATATGTGTGTGTATTCGTGTGTGTATATGTGTGTATGTGTGTGTATATGTGTGTATGTGTGTGTGTGTTTGTGTGCGTGTGTGTGTACTTTTTCTGAGAGAGAGAGACAGACAGACAGACACACAGACAGAGACAAAAGATGCTTTGGAAGATAAGAGACAGGCAGAAAGATAAACAAAGCTTCTCTCTTTGTGTCTGTCTGGTCCCCCCCCCCCCCTCTCTCTCTCTGTCTTTGTCTCTCTTTCTGTCTCTCTTTCTCTATCTGATAAAAATACGCAAATACTCATTCTGTTACCCTTGGAAAATAAAGATCCATTCATTAATTCATTCATTCACAAACACACTCAAACAAACAAACAAACACACACACACTACACACACACACACTCCCCCCACACACACACACTCCCCCCCTCCACACACACACACACTTCACCCCCCTCCCAAACAAACTTTACACCCAAACGGAAATTTTCTTCAATCTTCCTCTTCTTTCTTTCTTTCTTTCTGTTACCCTGGTCTCAAGCTATAGTTATCAGAGGAAGGAAAGGTCAGTGAGCGTTGCTGGCCTATCAGGAAAGCATGTGATTTTGGTGCACAATGCTCCTTGTTGCTGTTGTGGCGTGTCCAGTGTCTCTGTCTCTGCACTGTGTGTGTGTGTATGTTGTGTTGTGTGTGTGTGTGTGTGTGTGTGTGTGTGTGTGGTTGTGTGTGTGTGTGTGCGTGTGTGTGTATGTGTGTGTGGCGTGTGTGTGTGTATGTGTGTGTGTTGTGTGTGTGTGTGTGTGTGTGTGTGTGTGTGTGTGTGTGTGTGTGTGTGTGTGTGTGTGTGTGTGTGTGTGTGTGTGTGTGTGTGTGTGTGTGTGTGTGTAACCTTGTTGTCCTAGACTGGAGGCCAGGTTGGGGGTTTTATGATTTATTTATATTGTTATCTCAAAGTTTAGAGCAGCAATCTTCTTCATCTTTTCCCCCTCTTATTGTTTGTTATATCATTAGGCCAGTTTAGAATGTTGAGGATGTTTGGTTGGATTTGGGAGTGGGGTGGGGTGTGGGGGGGGGGGGAGGGGGAGTCTGTGGTAAATGTATGATTGTGATTTAGTTATCTTGGAAATTGGTGAGATACTGTCACAACTCATTTCTAAATAAATCTGTGTGGGAACACACACACACACACACACACACACACACACACACACACACACACACACACACACACACACACACACACACACACAAAGAGAGACAGAGAGACAGACATAGATGGAGACAGACAGACAGAGACAGACAGTGAGACAGAGACAAAACAGACGCAGATGGATAAGAGACAGGCAGATAGATAAACAAAGTTTGGTTTTCACACCCACACCTACACACACAGCTACCCCTCCCTTCCCCCAGCTACCCCCTTCCTTATCCCCCAGCTATTTCTCTCCCTCCCCCCCCCCTCATTACCCCCTCCCCCACCCCCCTTCCACCCCTCCCTCCCCTCGGTACCCTCCCTCTCCCGCCTCCTAGCTACTGCCTTCCCCTCCCCAATACCCCCCCCCCCCACCAGCTACCCCTCCCTCCCCTCTTTTCCCCTCCCTCTTGCCTATCCCCCATCTACCCCTCCCTCCCTCAGCTACCCCTAATCACCCTTACCTTACCCTCCCCTTCTCTAGCTACCCTGTCCTCTATCCCTGGGGATAGGTAAGGGAGGGATAGCTGGGGGATAGAAAAGGGGAGGGGTACCTGGGGGATAGGTAAGGAAGAGGTACCTGGGGGATAGGTAAGGAAGAGGTACCTGGGGGATAGGTAATGAAGAGGTACCTGGGGGATAGGGGAGGGGTACCTTGGGGATAGGTGAGGGGAGGGGTATCTGGGAGATAGGGGAGGGGCACCCTGGGGATAGGGGAGGGGTACCTGGGGATAGGGGAGGAGTATCTGGGGATAGGGGAGGGGCACCTTGGGATAGGGGAGGGGTACCTGGGGATAGGGGAGGAGTATCTGGGGATAGGGGAGGGGCACCTTGGGGATAGGGGAGGGGTACCTGGGGGATAGGGGAGGAGTATCTGGGGATAGGGGAGGAGTATCTGGGGGATAGGTAAAGGAAGGGGTACCCGGGGGATAGGTAAAGGAAGGGGTACCTGGGGGAGAGGTAAAGGAAGGGGTACCCGGGGGATAGGTAAAGGAAGGGGTACCTGGGGGAGAGGTAAAGGAAGGGGTACCTGGGGGAGAGGTAAAGGAAGGGGTACCTGGG
>CM054150.1:1399147-1404147 GCA_028751875.1 Rapana venosa | reverse complement strand
ATATGTCTCTTCAGTAATATATATATTATGTATTCATCCATATATGTCCACTCTCTCCCTTCACCACCCAACATTTCACTTGATAATCAAAACTCCAGCAGCAATTTCTCATTTCCTTCTCACAGAAATATTCACCCAAAAAAACCCAACGCTTAAGGTGCTTTTTCAGAGCTGGAGTTTTAAAAAAAAAATCACACAAAAATGAAATAAAAAACCCAGAAAAATAGAACGTAACATAACACGCAATCACGATTACTAGAACCAACTTGAAGAATGCTCCAATAACCGCCATCTTGAATGAAAAGGAAATTGAATTAATCCCCTTGATCGACGGTAAAAGGGACATCACCCATAACACATTCACTATTCCGTCAGTTCACATTTTGTGATTAAGATAAAACCATATAAAGAAAACCGTAACAAAAAAATGTTATGATATAATTATTTAACAGATGTGGACAAAATGTTGGGGGACGGGATAGCTCAGTGGTCAGAGCACTCGCTTTCCCCCAGCTAAGGTTAAATAGCATCGAGCGTGGTAACCACTTGGATGGGTGACCGTTTGCGCGCCTTGGCTTCAGTACAGTCTCCCAGTTCACCCAGCTGTAAATGGGTACCTGCCCTCTTTAGGGTCAGGGAAGGTAAAGCAGCGAGGGAGAGGAGATGGGCGCCGCCCTCAAATATGCTGGCCTCTAGAGAAGTTGAGGTCTCTGACGCCTCGCTCCCCTACGACCACATAGGTTATGGGAGACCTTTACCTTTCCTTAACCTTAGGCAAGATCTTGTCTTGGTATTTCAGCATTTATTAACAAGAGTTGTTCTATTGTTCTATAAAACAGTTTTTTAAACCTTGACAGAACTCCAAATTTGTTGTTATGAATTAGAAAACACTCGTAGAGTTTTACTCCTTTCTCTCTCTGTTCCGCTTTTCGTAAGAGTAGGCCATTGTGTGCCAGTGGGAACAGATGACAAAATTGACAAAACCATATACACACGGGGACTGGATGTAAAAAAACACATAAGTGCTTAATCCATTATCCTCGATATAAAACCAAAAAATCAAAAATCAAATCAAATCTCTCCAGTCTTTTTTTAAAAAAATCATTTACTACTTTGTATCTCTACCTCTGAGTGTGCTTATAGCTCTACATGTCATTTTTCACTCAGAAGATTTTTATTCTATTTGATCACCTTTCCTTGAAACAATTTCCTATTCCGTCCTCGTAAATTATTACAGGAAGCAATGGGTCAAGCCCTTCGCAAACCTTATTCAGAAAAATAAATAAATGAGAATAAAACCAACCAAAAAAACCCTTCACAAGCAATATGCAGCCACAATTGACCACAGTCTGCTTGGAGATGAAAAATGCTCCAACTAGCCCCTCTCCCCACCCCAACCTCCATCTTGAATAATAAGGAAACTGAACTCTATCCCACATTAATGGCAAAGGGACATCACCCTTGCACCAACCCGTACATTATGGCCCCTCAATGCCTGCAGTTGTATCGTATTGTATTGTATCATATCATGTTGTATTGTATTGTTATATTGTGTTGTATGGTATTGCACTGCGTTATGCTGTATTGTGTGGTATTGTATTGTATTGTATACCACTTTAACTCACGGCAGATTTCTCTCCCTGAAACTCAGGCTGCTCTCCCAGGGGAGAGCGCGTCGCCACAAGAGCAGCGCCACATATTCATTTCTTTTCTTTTTCCTGTCTGCAACTGTATTTGTTTTCCAATAACAGTGGCGTTTTTCTACATAATTTTGCCAGGGACAACTCTCGTGGCTTCATTTACGTGCGCTAAATATATCTAACACACAAGACCTCGGTTTATCGTCTCATCCGAAAGACTAGCACCCAGACCACCACTGTAATGGATGGGGGGAAAGTTTCGGGCACAAACGGGGATCGAACCACCACACACTTCGAACCCGGACTTTTCGCTTTCTAGGCAGGTGCGTTACCTCTAGACCACCAGCACACATGGTTAAGAGTTGATGATTCATTAAAAGAGCATAATGGGAATCACATTAAAAAGGTAATGATATAAATTAAACTGACAAAATATTGCCTTGGTGTCTTAACCTTTATTGACGAGGTTATGCTCCTTTTGAAACAGAAGAAGAAGAAGAAGAACAACAACAACAACAACAAAACATGACAAAATCCAATATGTTTGATGAGATTGCAATCCGTTTCATTTTTTAATACTTTTAATCCGTTATATAATTATTTTGTTTTCTTCTTCGTCGTCGTCGAACGCTCAGACAGCAGCTTTTGTTATCTGTCATATGAGCAAAAACGCGTTGCGCTGCCGTTAAGCGCCTGACAAGTCAGGCCCAGCACATCCTACTTCGGCGTGGGAGACAAAATCTTTTAAGTCTTTGTGGGAAAAAAGGCAGGAGAATGGACCAAGAAGGCAGAAAACAGACGTGTTTTAAATTTGTCCTTTTTGTTCCTTTGTCTTCCATCGTGGAGATGCCAGGGTCCTGTCAGTATAAACAGCATCCCCACCTTCTGGAAATTTTGTGCTAGGAATTCCCTCTTTTCTATCCCTCTCTTTGTTTCTGCCTTCTTCCTTTTCTTCCTGTCACCTCCTTCTTGGCTATTTTCTGCCTTCTTGGTCTATTCTCCTGCCCTTTTTCCCCCCAGACAGGCTTAAAAGATAACAATTTTCTCTTATGCCGAAGTCGGATGTGCTGGGCCTGACTTGTCAGGCGCTTAACGGCAGCGTGACATATTTTCGCTATGACAGACAATAGTTGCTGTCAGAGCGTTTGACAAAGATGCTCCTTTGTCTTTCATTTTTTGAATTGTTACTTTTTTTTTAGGGGGGGGGGGTACTTCTGTTTTTGTTTTTTTAATGAGATGTTAGATTGTTTCATTTTATCCAAGAGGGCAACAAAAGCTAATGAAAATCAGAAAGCGAGAAAAGAAAATCCAATTCTTTCCATTTAGCTAATTATCTTATTTTTTCTGTTCAACTGTCAAAAGAAAAATGCTTATTCTGTCATCTTCGAAATAAAAGAACTAAGTAGATAACGCTTCAATTTGTTCCTTACCCATTCAGCCATTTACATTCCACTTAAGCATTTTACACAATCACAACATCTCCACTGGCAATTTCCTATTTGTATTTCTAAATGTAATAACGCAATAATGGTTGATTTGTTCTGCAAAACTAATCAAGAAGAGAAGAAAAGAAAACTAAGGGAATAAATGAATAAATAAACGACTGAATAAATAAAAAATAAATAAATAAATAAATAAACCTAAAATCAAAACGGGATAGCGCAATGGTCAGAGCACTCGCTTTCCCCCCAAGCTAAGGTTAAGCAGCATCGAGCGTGGTTCTATTGGATAGGAGACTGTTTGCGTGCCTTGGCTTCAATACAGTCCCCCAGTTAACCCCGTTGTAAATTGGGTACCTGCCCTCTTTAGGGTCAGGGAAGGTGAAGCAGCAAGGGAGAGGAGATGGGCGCCGCCCTCAATATACTGGCCTCTAGAGAAGTGAGGTCTCTGACGCCTCGCTCCCCTACGACCACACAGGTTATGGGACACCTTTACCTTTTTTAACAATGATAATGTACAAGATTCAGACAGGAAACGAAAACTACACGTAATAACTCCAATCTTGAATAATAAGGAAGTTGAACATCATTGCCGCCATTGACGGTTAAAGGGACATCACTCTCAACACATGCACCACTGTCACTTCATGCTCTGCTTTAAATGAAGAGTTGTCGATTCTTTTTTCTTCTTTTTTAAAAAAAAAGCAATGAGAATCATACCCCAAAATGTGTAATACTATCATCTAAACTCATAAAATATTGCCTAGGGTGTCTCAGTCTTTATTAACAGAGTTTCATGCACTGGTTTTGAAAAAAAAACTGTTGGGGAAAATCGTAATAGAAATCCTAAAATTTGTTTGATGAAATTCGATATTTTTTCCGCGTGCGTGCGTGTGTGTGTGTGTGTGTGTGTGTGTGTGTGCGTGTGTGTGTGTGTGTGAGTGTGTGTGTGTGTGTGTGTGTGTGTGTGTGTGTGTGTGTGTGTGTGTGTGTGTGTGTGTGTGTGTGTGTGTGAAGCGCTGGTTTAGAAAAAAACAAACTTGTGGGAAATTTGTAATACGAATCTTAAAATCTGTTTGATGAGATTCGATAACTTTTTCTTGTTGTGTGTGTGTGTGTGTGTATTTTTTGTTTTGTTGTTGTTGTTGTTGTTGTTTTATATCGAGACTAATGGAATAAGCACTCATGTGCTTTTTTACATCCAGTTCCCGTGTGTATGCGGTTTTGTAAATTTTGTCATCTGTTCCCACCGGCACACAATGGCCAGAGACACAGAGAGAGTGAGAGAGAATGAATGACAATGAATTTTTTAAAGGTTTCTTTGTCATTGTTGTGAGAGAGAGCAACAGAGAGACAGGGACACACTGACAGAGAGACAGAGTAGAAGAAGAAGAAGCTGGAGGAGGAGTAGGAGGAAGATGTGTGTGTGTGTGTGTGTGTGTGTGTGTGTGTTCAATTTTACGTCTGTTCACTTAAAAGTGTGTGTGCTGGGGTGTATGTGCGTGTGTGTGTGTGTGTGTGTGTGTGTGCGCGCGCGAACGCGTGTATTGTGTGTGTGTGTGTGTGTGTGTGTGTGTGTGTGTGTGTGTGTGTGTGTGTGTGTGTGTGTGTGTGTGTGTGAAAACGTTTCTGTTTTGACTATGTTTCTTATTATTACAATATCAACTTACCTATCCCTCTATGTATTCAGTCTTCTATAACCCTCTCTCATCCATATTTCTTCCCTCCACCCACCCCCACTCCCATCCCTATCCCCCCAAATAAAGAAAAACAAATTGAGAATAATTCAATCAGCAATTTGACATTTTTTTCTTGATGGAAAGTTGACAAGGAACATTTTCAAAAGAAAAAAAGAAATATGAAAGAAAAACAGGAACAAAATCACCCAAAATATGATAGACAATCGCTAGTCACGGTAGCC
>CM054150.1:1389147-1391647 GCA_028751875.1 Rapana venosa | reverse complement strand
ATCTGGAGAGACAAGAATATCTCACTTATCTCCAAGATCAGACTAATGCGCTCCCTTGTCATATCCATATTTCTGTATGCCTGTGAATCATGGACCCTGACTGCAGATTTGAGAGAAGAGTACAGGCAGTGGAGATGAGATGCTTTCGGAGACTCCTTGGCATCTCCTACAAAGACCACATAAGCAACGAAAGCGTGCATAACAGAATCCAGCAAACCATTGGACCCTATGAGAACCTTCTAACGATCGTGAAAAAGCGTAAACTTAAGTGGTATGGGCATGTCACAAGATCCCAAGGAATCACAAAGACAGTTTTGCAAGGCACTGTCCAAGGAGGAAGAAGAAGAGGCAGACCAAGGAAGAGCTGGGAGGATAACATCAGTGAATGGACAGGCCTAGAACTCAACAAAACCCTGAGAAAGGCAGAACAGAGAGAGGAATGGAGGGAACTGGTTGCTGAGTCTTTGAGGGTGCCCCCCACGGTCGTCAGACTACGGGACAGATAGATAGATAGATAGATAATACTAATAATACTAATAATAATAAATGGAACTTATATAGCGCTATATCTTGCAACGACAAATCAAAGCGCATGCATTCAACTTAATCTTACACAGTCATACAACCAATGACAAATCATCAATAGTTCAAACAGATATTACACACATGGTAGGTTGCAGACCAAATCTATGAAATAAAATGTCAATAGTCAAATGTTTTTTTCAAAAGCACACACACACACCACACCTTCACACACACACACACCTTCACACACGCACACACACTTCACACACACACACACACACCTTCACACACCACACACACACCTTCACACACACACACACACACCTTCAAATCACACACACACACCTTCACTCACACACACACACCTCACTCACACACCCCTTCACACACACACACACCTTCACACACACACCACACACCTTCCACCCAAAAACCACCACCTTTCCCACACACACACACAAAAACACACACCCCAAACAACACAAACACACACACACACACAGAGTCCTTATTTTTTAGCAGGGTGATAGGACTTGGGGTTCGTAAAGGGGGTGGGACGCCTATAACAAAACGGAGGGGGAAACTTAGGGGGTTTTGAAATAGAGAAATATTTTTTTGGAGGTACTGACTCGTCTGTGGTGTGTTGTTGACCATGGAGGGTGGTGTGGTGGTGGTGGCGGCACCAGGTGTTTGGCTCTGGGAGTCCCGGGCCCCCATGCTGCTGTGGTGCTGACCAACGCTCACATCGCCCTGGTGCTGTGGATGAAAAGGTTCCGGGACCTCCTTGCAAGGTAGAGAGTGGGGGGGGGGGGGGGGGGGGGTGTGAGGGGGTTGGGGGTGGGGGTGGGTGGGGTGGGTGAGGGGTGGGTGGTGTGGGGGGGGGGGGGGGGGGGAGGTGAGGGGGTTTGGGTGTGTGAAGTGGGGAGGGGTGGGTGGGTGTGGGTGAGGGAGTGGATGTGGGGGGGGGTGAGGGGGTTGGGTGTGTGAGGGGGGGGAGGGGTGGGTGGGTGTGGGTTGAGGGGGTGGGATGTGGGTGGGTGAGGGTGGTGGTGTGGTGGTGGGTGTGGGGGTTGGGGGTGGGTGTGTGGATGGTGGGTGGGGGGTGGAGGGGGTGTGGGGGTGGAGTTGGGGGTGTGGGGTGGGGAGGGGGTTGGGTGTGGGTGTGGAGGTGTGTGGGGTGGTGGGGGGTGTGTGAGTGGGTGGGAGGGCGTGTGTGTGGGTGTTGGGTGGTGGTGGAGGGGGGTGGGTGTGTGGGGTGAGGGGGTTGGGGTGGGGTGGGTGGGCTTGTGGTGGTGGAGGTGGGGGAAGGGGTGGGGTTGGGGTTGGGGTGGTGGTGGTGGGTGGGTGGTGAGTGTGGGGGTGGGTGGGGGGTGGTGTGGGGGTGAGTGTTGGTGGTGGGGGGTGGGGGGTGGGGTGATGGGGTGGGTGTGGTGGTGGGGTGGGGGGGTGGGGTGGGGGAAGGGGGGTGGTGGTGTGTGGGTGAGGGTGTGTGGTGGGGGGCGGTGGGTGTGGTGAAGGGGGTGGGTGGGTGAGTGGGTGCGTGGGGGGTGGGGTTGGGTGGGGTGGTGGGGGGGGGGGGCAGGCACCCACTTGGGTGAACTGAGGGACTGTACTTAAAACCAAGGCAACGCAAACGGTCAACCCATTCAATCGGTAACCACGCTCGATGCTGCTTAACATTAGCTTGGGGGAGAAAAGCGAGTGCTCTGACCACTGAGCTATCCCTGTCCCCAAGTCTCCATTCACACACTCTTAATACTCTCTGTCTGCGTTCTGTTCTCAGTGTCTTTGTTTGTCACAAGTCTACCTCCCCCCCCCCCCCCCCCCCCCCCCCCCCCCCCCACCCTCCCCTCCCCCCCCCCCTCCTTCCTTCCCCCTCCCCCCTCCCCCCCCCCCCCCCCCCCCCCCCAACCCACCCAAACCCCCCCCCCCCACTCCCCCCCCACCCCCATTTTCGCCTATTCCTCCACTGTTC
>CM054150.1:1364147-1371647 GCA_028751875.1 Rapana venosa | reverse complement strand
TAGTAGGAGGAGGAGCGTAATAGGAGGAGGCAGAGCAGTATTAGGAGTAGGAGTAGCAGTAGTAGGAGGAGCAGTAGTAGTTGTAGGAGGAGGAGGAGAGAGTTAGAGTGGAGTAACAGTAGGAGGCAGAGTAGTAGTTGGAGGAGGAGGAGGAGGAGGAGCAGTTAGCAGCAGTAGTAGTAGTAGGAGGAGGAGCTGCAGTAGTAGGAGTAGGAGGAGGAGCAGCAGTAGTAGGAGTAGGAGGAGCAGTAGTAGTAGGAGGAGCAGTAGTAGAAGTAGTATGAGTAGCAGTAGCAGTAGGAGCAGTAGCAGTAGTAGTAGTAGTAGTTTTCAATGTTACAACCTTCCACATAAGTGATACTGACGAGTGCGCACGCGCGCGCGCGCGTGTATGTGTGTGTGGTGTTGTTGGGGTAGACATTATCAGTATGTGTGCGAGTGCATATTCTGGGTGACCCCTAGAGTGTTAATCTGGGGAACGCACAACAACAACAATAATTCTGATAAGCCACACCTACTCTTGCCTACCAGAACTGATCTCTGGGGTTTTCTTCTTGGTCGTAGAAAGCTCAGACAGCAACTATTCTTCTTTATCATATGAGCGAAAATGCGTTGCGCTGCCGTTAAGCGCCTCACAAGTCAGACCCTGCGCATCCGACCACGAAGTGAGGGAGAGAATTATCTCGTAAGTCTTACTTGGGGAGAAAAGTAAAGGCAGGAGAAGGGAAAGCAAAAAAAGAAAAGGCAAGAAAATAAACAAGGAGGTGACAGGAAGACAAAGAAACAAGGCAGAGAGGGATAGAAAAGAGGGAATTCCTGGTACAGAATTTCCAGAAGGTAGAGGATACCGTTTATACTGACAGACCCATCACAGTTTTCAGTTTCCCCCACTGTCAGCTGCTATCCAACCCATCCCAGCTGGTGCTGATTACAGCAGGAACTGACCACACTCGGACTTGGTAAAAGGAAGAGGTGTGGTAAAACTTTAGCGCTCTTGACTGAAATGACGTTGGATTTGCAAGCTGGGGCCCTGACAGTTTGGGTGAAGTGTTAAGCTATCTCTTGGCTATAAACAGCGGACTGTCCGTTGTGTTGCAGGTATTTCCAAGTACTGACCTTCTCCGGACACCGGGCAGCGGTCCAGCCTCTCGTCTCTCACTGGCTGCCCTACATCAACAGTGCTCTTAACCCCATCATCTACAACTTCATGAGCGGTCAGTAACGTGTATGTTTGTCCGTCGTGTCCGACGATGACCTCCAAAACAGCAGAGGAGGCAGCTGCTGTTTCGGAAACTGGGCAGAAATTCGATTATAGTGGAGATGCCTTGCCCACAGCACATCCCCACTCTCTCGGCCAAGTGGGCATAAGGACAGTCAGCGTTGGAGATGTTCTCCAAAGGCCAACCAGCCCCCAGGGCTGCAGCACATAAGGACTGTGCGAGTCAAGCCTCCTAGTCAGAGAGTCCTAGTTGATCACTTAAGACTAAGCTGTAAAGTGGAAGTCCATGAGTGGTATAGAAAGCCACTGGTCAAACAGCCTTGCTGTTGTTGCCCCCAGCGTCAATGGTTTAATCAAGAACTGTGATAAAGCCCAGGATACTGTCTGTACAAAGGTAAAGGTGTCCCATAACCTATAAGGTCGCAGAGGAGCGAGGCATCAGAGACCTCAGCTTCTCTAGCAGCCAGCATATTGAGGGCGGCGCCCATCTCCTCTCCCTCGCTGCTTTACCTTCCCTGACCCTAAAGAGGGCAGGTGTCCATTTTACAGCTGGGTGAACTGGGGCAACTGTACTGAAGCCAAGGCGCGCAAACGGTCACCCATCCAAGTGGTAACCACGCTCGATGCTGCTTAACCTTAGCTGGGGGAAAGCGAGTGCTCTGACCACCGAGCTGTATGCATGTTGTTGTTTTTCTCCGTGTTTTTGGTGGTGATTTTGGTTGGTTTATTGACACAATTTTGCTAGGGACAACAGTTGTAATTGCCCTTCATGGGTGTGATTAACGTGTTTTTGACTTGAAACTTTTGCCATGGGTTCTTTTACGTGCACTGAATGTCTGTTACACACAGGACCTTGGTTTATTGTCTCATCCGAAAGACTAGTACTTAGACCACGACTCAGCGTTTAGCGGATGGGGTGGGGAAGTTTCGGGCACACACGGGGATTGAACCTATCATCATCATCATCATCACTAACACCACCACCATCACCACCACCACCATCATCATCTTCACCATCATCACCACCACCATCACCATCATCACCACCACCACCATCATCACCACCACCACCACCACCATCATCACCACCACCACCACCACCACCACACACCACCACAACCATCATCACCACCACACCATCATCACCACCACCACCATCATCATCACCACCACAACCACCACCACCACCAAACCACCATCATCACCACCACCCCCCCCCCCACCACCACCATCATCACACCACCACCATCCTCATCACCACCACCATCACCTACCACCATCACCACCACCACCACACCTACCACCACCACCACCACCACCACCATCCTCACCATCATCTCATCCTCTACTATAAAAATTGTGTCTTCAGCCAAGTTCCGCAAGGAGTTCAAGGTGGCCTGTTTCTGCTGCCTGTACCGACGCTTCCGACGCCGTGACCCCGCCTTCACCATGACCTTCAGCCACAGCAACTACAGCCACTGCCACACCGAAGAGGTCACCCTGGCCAGCCTGAAGGGCTAGAGCCCCACTGACCCCCCACCACCACACGACCACCCACCCACTGCCCGCTTGACCCACGGTCAAACAAACCATCACCAGTGTCGTCAGGTCTGCGTTGGTGACCTCCTTTCATAGAACCCAGAGTCGTTGAGAGAGAGAGAGAGAGAGAGAGAGAGAGAGAGAGAGAGAGAGAGAGAGAGAGAGAGAGAGAGAGAGAGAGAGAGAGAGAGAGAAAGAGAGAGAGAGAGAAAGAGAGAGAGAGAGAGAGAGAGGATCAGGCAAAGTGTTTCGTCACTAAGGCAAAGTGTTTCGTCACTAAGGCGAAGTGTTTAGTCACTAAGCCAAAGTGTTTAGTCACTTTTGTGTGAGTGGTGATACCTTCGAAGCATAATACAAATCAATTCTGACCAGCCAGCCTAAGGAAAGCAGCGAACCGTGGGAACTGGAGGAAGCTGGTTGAAAAAAAATCTTCATTGGTGACTCCTCGGTCCACGGGAGTACCGAAAGGTGAGGTATTTAAAGGTGTTGGCACTTTGGATCTGCTGGGAGGGACGTGAGGTGTTCAGTATGAAAAACAAATTTGTATAATCAAACATGGGTCTTGAACAATGTCGATAGTCCATGTATGTGTTTCATTCTCAAAGTTTAATTTTGAAGAACTTACAAGCGTTGTTCTAGTTTGGGTTGAATGATTTATTGCTGTGTTCAGCTCAAATACTTGGTTTTGAATGATTACTACGTGGGTACACTCCAGTCTCAAGTTTGGTCAGAATAGTTCATGGGTTTGTTCAGGTTAGAAGATTAACTCAAATGATACGTGGATGTTTTCTGCTCCCTAGCTTAGGTTGATTAATGCGTAAGTGTACTCAAGCCAAAAACCTTAGACTAAATGATCGAGAGTCCAAAAATAGTTTGAGCTAAAATGATCAAGACAAAATAACCTTTATTGAGGGTAAAAGATAAAGTTTACACGACTTTTTTTTCATGTTTGATTGATTATGTGTTGTTTAAACGAGGATCAACTGGTCAATCTCTCCTTGCCAGAAGTACAGATGTTTCTGTAGAAAATGTCAGCAATCTCAGCCAGGTTTCTTAACGACCCAAATATCGGTGCGGCCATGATGATTACCTGACAGGGGATTTCGTTTTGTCACAGCCAGGTATCTTAACGACCCAAATATAGGTGTGGCCATGATGGTTATCTGACCAGGGATTTTTTCAAACTTGGAAGACTTCAGTCGGGGTTTGGGAGAGATTCTGGGCTAGAATGCGATGGAACAATGTCATACAGCTTTTTTGACACTGTCTGGTGTCAGAATGGGTCTGGTTCAAAATGGATGTGGATGTGCCATCAGGAAAATATTGATGTAATATGACAAGTGGACAAGAAGATGATGTGGTCAGGGGGAAAAAACCCAAATCTGAAGAGGTCTAAAACAGTGACCAGAATGAACAGTTTCCATAAAAAGATATTTGTGATTTTAGGTGTGTGAAAAAGTGAACTTATCACAAACATTTATTTTAAAAAAACCTACTTCTGTGTGTTTGAAACATGGATCATAATTAGAACATTCTCTCAAGTTAAGAATTACAAACTGTTAGTGATTGACACAAATGTAACAGAGCGGACATTTATAATGTCCCATCTCTGCACAACACCCTGGGTACAAGACACAAGGTACGAGACAGTTAGGTTGTGGCGCATGGCCTCTAAAAAGTTGCTGCATAAATTCTACATTTCACTGTATAGGCAAAGTGTATTCAACAGAGAGGTCTAAACCATCACCCAACAAATAAACAGCATCACACAATGATCTACATATGATCAAGAATTTCGTTTTTGAAATCATTCATTTAAAAACAAAATTCAGTCAGATAGGAAAGCGCTGCTCAGAAATGTTGATGTATTGGGTGAAGTCTGGATTGGACATCTTCTCAAGGAGATATGAATGATTCGAGGTGTCTGAAAAATGACCTTTACTGAAACAGACGGTACGGAGATATTGGTGATGTTCTGATGTCAGCAAGTGCTCAACCCTGGACTAAAACAAAAATCATTTTGCACAGAAATGGAACTGACTTCATGTACATAGACTGGTAATCCAAATAAAATCATTGTGATAATTAATTTTGGAACATTAATTTGAGGATATTGATAAAGATGGCAACACTTTGAAGGTCTATTTTTTTCTGAAATTGCTGACCAGTATCTAAAGACTACACCGAGCTCCAATCATAATTTTAGAAGCTGGAATAGCGAAGTCATTGTATGACTGAACAATGTGACTTTCAGTTGCAGTGTTTCGTTTTTGAACAATTATATTTGAAGACATTGTTTTTTTCAATCTGCAAAAAGCATTTGGTTTATCACTTTGAGAAGCGTACATGTCTCATTTATGAGGCAGCCAATGTGCTCTAGTGGATTAGGGGTACGCGATAGCCCAGTAGTTAAAGTGATGCACATTGTGCTCATGATCTGCTGACTCAGGTGTGAATTTCATTCAAGAGGATTTTTCCTCCGGAATTAACATCAGTGCCGACTCCACTCTCCCCAAAAGTCCTTTGAATGTGACTATAAAGAGGTCCCATTTGTGAATGCACGCAGAACATTTGGCGCACCATTCTGCTTTCCAAAAGAGTGGGCCATTGTGTACTGGTGGAAGTGGGTGACAAAATTGACAAAACAGCATACACACGGGAACTGACTGTAAAAAAACCCACATCCTCCCCCAAAAAGAAAATAAATAAATAAATAAATAAGTTGTCACCTTCTTCATGCGAAACGGAATATGGTGATTCTGTTAAAATTTGATCAGGATTCAATCTCTGTGGGCTTGACTGGGTTAAAACTGAAGACATTTTTTGTGGGTGTGTTTTAGTCCTCCTTTTTCCTCTATCTCTTTTTGTGTTGGTCTTTGACTTAGTCATTGTTGGTGTTTGTTTAATACAGGAAATATAGGAGAGAAACATAAGATCGTGTGGACAAAATGGAATTTGGAGTAATGTGTTGATTTGAAGTCATGATCATGAATACTACATTGCAAACACGTGGCGCCAACTTGTTTGATATTCATGCCTTAAGATTCCTGCTAAGCTTTGTATTTGATGTTTTGCATAGTGCTGTAATTTACGGTTTTTTGTATTTTGTCTAGCATTTTGTCAGGTTTTCCACTGTAATTTTCTCCTTTTTTTTGCAAAAAGATTGTGTCATACCTTGAAAACAGGAATCAAATGTTATATCTTGCTGCATGAACGGGTAAGCATAAACGACTGAATAGAAGAATTGTACAATTTTGATCAATTCAAAACTGCACGACTTGCTACGGGAAGCTGAAAACCACGAGGAGTGAAGGAAGCTGGCTGCAAAAGCTTCAGTGGTGCACCAACAGTCTTCTAGGCTACAGTATAGGTGAAGGTGGAGGCATAGTGTGTGGGGGAAATAAGCTAATTTTGCAAAATTTCTGTATGATACATTTTCTTGGCAAATACTCTGGAGGATATAAGTTGTTTGGATTTCTGCCAGATATGAGCTGATTTGGTAGAATTTCTGTCAGATATGAGCTGATTTGGTAGAATTTCTGTCAGATATGAGCTGATTTGGTAGAAATTGTGTCAGATATGAGCTGATTCGGTAGAATTTCTGTCAGATATGAGCTGATTTGGCAGAACTTTTGTAGGATGTAAGCCGACTTGGTAAAATTTTGTGTCCAAAATAGACTGATTTGGCAATATTTCTGTTGAAAATAAGCTGATTTGGCCTAACTTTTGGGGGATACAAGCTGATTTGAATAAGTTTCTATAGGATACGAGTTGATTTGACAAAAATTATATACGATACAGGTTGATTTGACAAAATTTCTATAGGATACAAGTTGATTTGGCAAAATTTCTATAGGATACAAGTTGATTTGGCAAAATTTCTATAGGATATAAGTTGATTTGGCAAAATTTCTACAGGATATAAGTTGATTTGGCAAAATTTCTATAGGATATAAGTTGATTTGACAAAACGTCTGTAGAATGCAAGCTGATTGGGCAGAACTTCTGTAAGATATAATAAGCTGATTTGGCAAAATTGTTGTAGGATACAAGCTGATTTGGCAGAATTTCTGTAGGGTACAAGCTGATTTGGCAGAATGTATGTAGGATTTGGTAAAATTGTTGTAGGATATAAGCCGATTTGCCAAAATTGTTGTAGGATATAAGCCGATTTGGAAACATTGTTGTGGGATACAAGTTGATTTGGCAAAATTGTTGTAGGGTACAAGCTGATTTTGGCAAAAATTGTTGTAGGGTACAAGCTAATTTGGCAAAATTGTTGTAGGATACAAGCTGATTTGGCAGGATTTCTGTAGGGTACAAGCTGATTTGGCAGAATGTATGTAGGATTTGGTAAAATTGTTGTAGGATATAAGCCGATTTGCCAAAATTGTTGTAGGATATAAGCCGATTTGGAAAAAAATTTGTGGGATACAAGCTGATTTGGCAAAATTGTTGTAGGGTACAAGCTGATTTTGGCAAAATTTGTTGTAGGGTACAAGCTGATTTGGCAAAAATTGTTGTGGGATACAAGCTGATTTGGCAAAATTGTTGTAGGGTACAAGCTGATTGAGCAAAATTGTTGTAGGGTACAAGCTGATTTGGTAAAATTGTTGTAGGATACAAGCTGATTTGGCAAAATTGTTGTGGGATACAAGCTAATTTGGCAAAATTGTTGTAAGGGTACAAGCTGATTGGGCAAAATTGTTGTAGGGTACAAGCTGATTTGGCAAAATTGTTGT
>CM054150.1:1344147-1359147 GCA_028751875.1 Rapana venosa | reverse complement strand
TGACGTTTGTTCTTGATCTGTTCGCGTTAAGAATACTCGCTCTTTGTTTGTTTTACTTATAGCGCGCGCCACACACACACACACACATACATACACACACATCTAATATCATTGAGAGTGAACAGACGTAAAATCGAAGACACACACAACACACACTCTCTCTCTCCCCTCTCTCTCTCTCTCTCTCTCTCTCTCTCTCTCTCTTATACAGTCTCCTAGTTTCGAGTCGTCTGGAATCACATAAAGTGGAAAGACGTTAAAATTGAAGACCGACTTACTTTACTTGTCAGGAGTTTAAACGGCTACGCAACGCATTTTCGCTCATACGACAGACGACAATAGCAATCTAGAGTCTGAGCATTCGACAAAGAAGAAGTCTACCTACACAGTACACAACTTAGGTAGGTTTGAGCGCTTTAAAGAACAGTTTAGCAACATATCAAATTTTGATATCTTCCGTAGCTTACCTTCAGTTTTCAAGCCACAGAACTCGACTCTTTCATTTGAAATCAGCATTCTGTTCAGATCTCCAAACTTTTCGCGAACTTCGCAGGGGAAACAACTCTCTATAACTCTGTTGTATTTTTTTAAAGTAGAGAGCAGTTATCTTTCGTAGATTGCTGAGAATGTCACAATCATCTATTCTTGAAGTATTATTAGTATTGTTAATATTATTAGTATTGAATTTTGCTTCTTTTTTTTTTTTGGTACAGTCTGTCCCATGATGTTGATGTTTTATCCAGTCATTGGCCCATTTCTCCTATCATTCATTTCATTTCATTCTTTTATATCGAGGATAATGGAATAAGCACTTATGTGCTTTTTTTTACATCCAGTCCCCGTGTGTATGTGGTTTTGTAAATTCTGTCATCTGTTCCCACCGGCACACAATGGCCTACTCTTAACGAAAAGCGCAACAGGATTTAACGTGCGTGCAAGATGTTTATTTATGTCACTTGTGTTGCTGTTTTCTCTCTCTTTTTATCACTTCAGATATCTGTACACTACCTGAAAGTGTGCGAGTCATTTTGCCACCCATCCAATGTGCATCAACCCTGACAGTGTACAACCACGTCCAGTTCCTTTTCATTATTACTGTCTTATGTCCTTCGGATGAGACTATAAACCGAGGTCCCGTGTGCGAACGCATGCAGAACATCTTGCGCACACGTTAAAATCCTGTTCCGCTTTTTGAAAGAGTAGGCCATTCTGTGCCAGTGGGAACAGATGACAAAATTCACAAATCCGCATACACACGGGGCCTGGATGTAAAAAAGCACATAAGTGCTTATTCCATTATGCTTGATATAAAAGAATAAAATAAATAAATAAATAAATAAAATAAATAAATAAATCCTAGTTCCTGAGGTAGGTAGGCAGGTACGTAACCTCTAGACCACCAATCCACTATGCATCTGTTATTGGGTTTTTTTAACAATCACTTTTTTCTACAGAATTGTGTGGTTGTTCCTCAGCTAGAGCTCGGAGATTCACCAATGGGTACACTTTGCGTATGCGACCGACCACTGATGCCCACCATGAAGGTAGCCGCACTCCAACTTCAGAGATGTGTGCTGGGTGTGTTCCTGTCTCCATCACCCACCGAACGCTGACACGAATTAGGCGATCTCCAACATGCGTATTTGATCTTCTGCATGTGTATATGCACAAAGGGAATTCACGCACTGGCAGGTCTGTGGTTGAAGTTGACCTAGGAGATCGTAAAAATCCCCACCTTTAATTCACCAGAAACTGCCGAGATTCGAACCCACGACTTCATGGACCCAAAAGATTGAAGTCTAACGGTCTGAACCACTCGGCTATAGCCTAAGTCAATGTGTGTCATATGATTGTGTTAACTACTGAAGTTGTTCAGTCGGACCATGGTTTCCACTGTCACAGTTGTTTTTTACCATAGCTGCCAACCTCTGAGACTCAAACATAGGAATCCTGGAGGTGGGGGGTGGGGGGGGGCGGGGTTCGGGATGGGGGGCTATGCCCCCCTCCTGTAAAAGCGGGAGGGGGGTTGAAGCACTTTTCATATTTAGACAAGCAAATTTCTCATCTCCTGAAATGAAAACCACAATAAATTAAAACCCACCACACATTAAGATGTATACCATCCATTAAGGAAACACAGATTCAACCAGACTGAAGTTGGAGAAGCAGTTCTGGTCTACTACACATTGCCAATAATGAGAATGGAGATTTCTTCTATGTACTAAAGTTAACACTTCGTTCACAGTTCACTTGGACTGGCTCCTCTGGCCCTGGGGCAGCTGACGACACAACACATCAAAAAATATGAAAGAAGAAGACAATTAACCTACTAACCCTTCTACCCCAAACAAACCGGAATATTTTCTTGTAAAGCGGCAAAATGGAACCGTGATTCGATTCCGGAAGTATTCCGGAAAATCCAGAAGGGTTGGCAGCTATGTCCTTACCATTATCTTGTTGCTGCAAACCATACAGACCCATGATCATGATGATATGGAATTATTACTGATGATAGCCATGATCATGATACTGTATGAATAATATCCATAATCATGATAGTGTAAATGATATCCATGATCGTGGATACTGTTAACAATACCCATGATCATGACAGTGTAAATGATATCCCAAATCATGGACATGTAAATAATACTCATGATCATGATAGTGTAAATTACATCCATGATCATGGTAGTGTACATGATATCCATGATCATGATAATGTAAATAATATCTATGATCATAATGTAAATGATATTCACGATCATGATGATGTTAATCATATCTATGATCATGACCATGTAAATAACATCCATGATCATGATGGTGTAAATGATATCTATGATTATGATAATGTAAATAATATCATGATAATGTATAAAAAAAAAACAACCCATGATTACAATAAGGTGGATATCCATGATCATGGTGTTGTAAATAACACCCATGATCATGATAATATAAATAATATTTATGATCATGATAATGTAAATGATATTCATGATCATGATAATGTGGATATCCATGACCATCATAGTGTAAATATTATCCACAACCATGATTATGTAAATAACATCCATTATCATGATGATGTAAATCAACATCCATGATCATGACCATGTAAATAACATTCACGATCATAATGTAAACGATATTCATGATCATGATAATGTAAATATTAACCATGATCACAATGTTGTAGATAATATCTATTATGACCATGTAAACAACTTCATCTATGATCATGATAATGTAAACAATATCCATAATGATAATGTAAAAACAATATCCATAATCATGATAATGTAAATAACTTTCATAATCACAATAGAGTAAAAATATTCATGACCATGATCATGTAAATAACATAAATTACCATAATGTAAATGACATCCATGATCATGATAATGTAAACAATATTTAGGATCACAATAATGTAAACAATATTCATGACCATGTCAATGATATTCGTGATCATGATAGTGTAAATGATACCCATGGTCATGATCATGTAAATAATGTTCATAATCACAATGTAAATAATGTTCCAAATTGTGGCTCTGTTTTGTGTACCTCCCTGTAGCTGACAGAATGTGTATAGTGGAATAATTTTGTGAAAAACTGGAATAAAAACTTGTTGGATATATGTATGTGTGTGCGTGTGTGTGTGTGTGCATGGGTGTGTGTTGTGTGTGTGTGTGCGTGTGTGTGTGTGTGTGTGCATTGTGTGTGCAGTGTGTGTGTGTGTTGTGCGAGTGTGTGTTGTGAGTGTTGTGTGTGTGTGAGAGAGCGAGAGAGAGAGACAGTTATTTATATTTTATATTTTTTATATTCTATATCGAGGATAATGGAATAAGCACTTATGTGCTTTTTTACATCCAGTCCCCGTGTGTATGCAGTTTTGTAAATTCTGTCATCTGTTCCCACCAGCACACAATGTCCTACTCTTACAAAAATGGAACAGGATTTAAGGTGTATGCAAGATGTTCTGCGTGTGTTTGCAAACGGGGCCTCGGTTTATAGTCTCATCTGAAGGACTTTTGGGGAGAGTGGAGTCTGCACTGATGTTAACTCCAGGGGAAAATATCCCCTTGAACAGGAATCGAACCCGGGTCATCAGATTGCCAGCGCAATGTTTTAACCATTAGGCTATCCCGTCCCCCCTGAGACAGAGTGAGAGAGACACACACACAGAGACAGAGAGAGAGAATGTATGTAAGCCTGCTGGCTATGATATGTGTTCTGCATGCGCTCATGTGTGTGTGAGTGTGTGTGTGTGTGTGTGTGTTGTGTGTGTGTGTGTGTGTGTGTGTGTGTGTGTGTGTATAGATCACTAAATATACAGACAGACAGACAGACAGACAGGATACTGACAGATGTACAGTATCATAACACGCACACACACACACACATACATCTGTATGACTTGAACTTATGTCATACTGTCTTGGTTTCCTTTTATTTTGTTTTGTGAGTCTTTTTGTTTGTTTTTCTTTTATTTTCTTCATTTGTCTGTATAACTTGAGCTTATGTTATACTGTCTTGATTTACTTTATCATGTTTTGTTAGTCTGGATTTATTTTTTTTTAAATCTTCATATATTTTTGTTTTCAACAAGTATCAACATTGTAGTTTGAATGCTTTTATATGTCAATTTTCTTGATTTGTGTGTGTGTGTGTGTGTGTGTGTGTGTGTGTGTGTGTGTGTGTGTGTGGTGGTGTATGTGTGTGGTGTGTGTGTGTGTGTGTGTGTGTTGTGTGTGTGTGTGTGTGTGGTGTATGTGAGGGCAGGATGAAAAAAGTCGTATAAACTTAATCTTTTACCCTCATTTTGACTTGACTTCACGCACACACATACACACACTTACACACACACAAGCAAACACACACACATTCTCTCACATTTTTCTTCCCTATTGCCGCTCACAACCAGAAACATAATGTACAATAACAAAAAACACATTTTCTATCCATATAGATCTCTTTTTTCATGTATTAAATCATGCACAGATAAAAACCAATCTGTTAGACAATGCCCCCCCCCCCCCCCCCCCCCCCCCCCCCCCCCCCCCCCCACACACACATACACTTCTCCCCCATCCCCCCAAAATATTCAAACAAAATTCAAACACAAAATGTTTGAACTTAGGGTCAAACATGCATGCTGAAAATCACAAAACACTCACATCACAAAATGTTTTGCTATCACAAAAATAAAAACACATTATTTTGTTTCTTATGTACAAAATGTTTGTATTCTGACCAGTGTGCACACATTTCTTTTTTTATTATTATTAACCACACCAACAATATAGCTAAACTTCAAGAATCTTTATCACATAGAAAAACAATACAATCATATAACCTATGTCGCGTAGGGGAGCAAGGCGTCAGAGACCTCAGCTTCTCCAGGGGCCAGCATATTGAGGGCGGCGCCCATCTCCTCTCCCTCGCTGCTTTACCTTCCCTGACCCTAAAGAGGGCAGGTACCTATTTACAGCTGGGTGAACTGGGGGACTGTACTGAAGCCAAGGCGCGCAAACAGTCACCCATCCAAGCGGTAACCACGCTCGATGCTGCTTAACCTTAGCTGGGGGAAAGCGAGTGCTCTGACCACTGAGACATCCCGTCCTCTCCCCCTCTTCCCACACACACACACCACCATATATATATATATACATACACATATATATAGAAACACACACACCACCACACTATAATCAAACGTAAAAATAACAATATCAAATTATGCACAAACATAAAATGCCATCAGCTGGTAATAGTGCAGTCAGTTTTATCACAGAACAACCACTTGTTTGTCTCATATCATTGTCTCTTTAAAATGGCAGTTACTATTGCGGGCACAAAACTAATAATTCAGGCACAAACTAAAACAGAAAATATACCATCCAAACAAAAATGGCAACCAAAATAAAAAACAAATTAAGTACTTAGAAACAAAAATGGCAACCAAAATAAAAAACAAATAACGTACCAGAAACAAAAAGCTTAACAGCATCCATGGCAATGAGGAAGCTGACCTACTGGCAAAGACAGGAGGTCAGACGCCTCAAGAGAAGCAGGAGGTGACGATTAAGAGGCAAAGACAATCTTGTGAAGGACAAGCAACAGAGAAGATGGCTTTAGCAGCCACCCTGATTTCAACAGTAAGGATGATGACTACTACTACTACCTCTCCTCCCCAGAGAAGACCAAGGGACCATTGTGAGGCTGAGGACTGGACACTGCAGACTCGGACATCACACGTTCACCAAGTTCCACATTGTCAGTGATTCTGAGGCATGCCCCTGTGGCACTTTTCTTAAGACAAATTTTTTTTTTTTTTTTTTTTTTTGGGGAGGGGAGGGTCTTGTTTTATGTTGTTGTTGAGAGCACATGCTTGTCTGAGTGCCTGTGTATGATTTGTTTAAATTCTTTTATTTCAAGGATGATGGAATAAGCACTGACGTGCTTTTTCTTACATCCAGTCCCTGTATGTATGCTGTTTCGTCAATTTTGTCATCTGTTCCACCCCCCACCCCCTCCCCCCTCACCTGCACACAATGCCCCTGTGGCACTTTTCTTAAGACAAATTTTTTTTTTTTTTTTTTTTTTTGGGGGGAGGGGAGGGTCTTGTTTTATGTTGTTGTTGAGAGCACATGCTTGTCTGAGTGCCTGTGTATGATTTGTTTAAATTCTTTTATTTCAAGGATGATGGAATAAGCACTGATGTGCTTTTTCTTACATCCAGTCCCTGTATGTATGCAGCTTCGTCAATTTTGCCATCTGTTCCCCCCTGCATACAATGATCAACTCTTCCAGAAAGCAGAACGGGTTTAAACGTGTGAGCAAGATGTTCTGCCTGCATTCGCACACAGGACCTCGGTTTACAGTCTCGTCCGAAGGAGTGGAGTCGGCACTGATGTTAACTCCAGAGAAAAAACCCCTCTTGAACAGGATTCGAACCCGGGTCAGCAGATCACGAACGCAATGTGCAACGCTCTAACCACCAGGCTATCCTGACCCCATCATGTGATGAGTATGTTGTCTTTTTTTTTTTTTATCTCTCATGCATTATGGTTAGTAAAGTTTGTTAGTACAGTAAAGAGTATGTTTATGAACTAAAGTTCATGTGTCTTTGCCATCACTGGATCAGCCACACTCTGTATGTATGTTTGTCCGTCGTGTCCGACGATGACCTCCAAACCAGCAGAGGAGGCAGCTGCTGTTTCGGAAATTGGGCAGAAATTTGATTATAGTGGAGATGCCTTGCCCACAGTACATCCCCACTGTCTCGGCCAAGTGGGCATAAGGACAGTCAGCGTTGGAGATGTTCTCCAAAGGCCAAGCAGCCCCCAGGGCTGCAGCACATAAAGACTGTGCGAGTCAAGCCTCCTAGTCAGAGAGTCCTAGTCGATCACTGAATACTAAGCTGTAAAGTGGAATTCCATGGGAGGGAAAGCCACTGGCCATACAGCCTCTCACTTTGCTGTTGCCCCCAGCGTCAATGGTTTAATCAAGAACTGGGATACAGCCCAGGCGCTGACGGCAGCCACACTCACTCCCTCACAACATTGTTACAACACGACAACATTTTAGTGTAGGCCTTGGCGATTAGCTGACATCAATAACTGACACAGCTTTTGGCCTGAGCCAAGGTCTAGAGGTAACACACCTGTCTAGAAAGCCAAAAGTCAGAGTAAAAGCGTGTACTGGTTCAATCCCCGTTTATCCCCGTTACAAAGTCCTTCGGATGAGACTATAAACCGAGGTCCGGTGTGCGAACGCACGCAGAACATCTTGCGCACATGTTAAATCCTGTTCCGCTTTTCGAAAGAATAGGCCATTGCATGCCGGTGGGAACAGATCACAAAATTTACAAAACCGCATACACACGGGGACTGGACGTAAAAAAGCACATGAGTGCTTATTGCATTATCCTCGATATTAAAAAAAAAAAAAATCTGAGTGCTTTGATTTGTTGCTCTACAAGATTCAGCGCTATATAAATTCCATACATTATTATTATTATTATTATTATTATGCCTGAAACTTTTGTCACCCATCCACTTAGACCATGAGTGGTGGTCTGGGTGATAGTCTATTTGTTAAGACCATAAAAAAAATAACAAAATGAATAAATAAAAATAAAAACTGAGGTTCCATGTTCTGTATGCATTTAGCGCACATAAAAGAACCCATGACAATAATAATAATAATAATAATAATAATAAAGATCATCATCATCATCATCATAAATGGAATTTATATAGCGCTGTATATTGCACAGACAAATCAAAGCGCTTGCACTCAAACTCGTTCTTACACAGCTGTGCAAGAGAGGTGTTCCTGGCAAAAACTCTGTTATAAACAAAAGACACTGATAAGGAAACAAATACACATACAGACAGGAAAAAAAGGACAAAAATAATGGATGGCGCTGCTCTTGTGGCCACATGCTCTCCCCAGAGAGAGCAGCCCGAATTTGACGCCGAGAATTCTGCGGTGACTGAAAGTGGTATATAATACAGTCAATAAAAAAAAAAAGAAAAAAAGGTAAAGGTGTCCCATAACCTATAAGGTCGTAGGGGAGCGAGGCGTCAGAGACCTCACTTCTCTAGGGCCAGCATATTGAGGGCGGTGCCCATCTCCTCTCCCTCGCTGCTTTACCTTCCCTGACCCTAAAGAGGGCAATACAGAATCAGAAATCAGAAACCAGAACTTATTTATTGCCATAAAAGTCGCGTAGATTTATTTGACACCCCGAAATAAACTTTTCATAATTCAATACAACCTATTATTCACTGGTCAGCGTGTCTGAAATGATGTGCAAGAAAATAGTAATGATAATAATAATAATAAATGGAATTTATAGAGCGCTAGGACTTAGAGGACTTAGAAAGACTAAAGAAAACACCACGTTGCATTCTATCCAGGTACAAACATAATTATTTCAGCTTGATGATTACCTGTTACAATAATCTTGCTTAATTGATCTATAACGTTCATATTTGCTTTGACATTAGCATTAAGAGTTATTAATAAGTTTTCTCTTTGCTCAGTATATAAAACGCACTCATCCAGTAAATGAATCTCGTCTTCTATTTTGTTACAGTATGGACAAGTTCTGTTCTCTCTTGGTATATTCTTACATCTTCCTTTCTCTGTCATTAAGTTGTGGCTACTTGTACGAAACTTACAAAAAATATTTCTTTAGGGTTTTTGTTTTCACAGTTAATCAGATTCGGGTCTAATCTATATTCCTTGGTCACGGAATTCTAAAAGTTAAGTTTTGTAGTATTTTGCCTTGGACAATTCTCTCGTTGCCATAGGTTCTTTTACGTGCACGCTGGATTGGATCTTGTTGTCAGATATATCCAGGCATTTCGACAATGTACAGCCAAAGAACAACTACCATGATTGCTGTTCTAGGCTCTGTCCGCAAATCCTACATATACATTACAGTCTTCTCTTGTCCCAGGCCAAAAGCTGTGTCAGTTATCGATGTCAGCTAATTGCCAAGACCTACACTAAAACGTTCTGTTGTACAAATGTTGTGTTGAGATTGCCTTCAGCCATGACAAGCTCTTAACATAACAAACCTGCACTCTCTTTTAAATTAAACCAAAAAAAAATCCTCTGAAGTCAGAGTATGGCTGCCTATATGGTGAGGTACTTATAAAAAACAACAACAACCCAGTCATACATGCAAAACTTCTCATTCAGTGTGCAATTTCAACCTCACAGTGATTCCCAGGTGGGATGAGTTGAGTCAGAGTGCACATTCTGGGTGACTGACCCCCCAGAGTGTTAAGCTGGGGAACACACAACAACAACAACAATAACAACAACAACAACAAGTCTTCTGCACTGGCAAGACTGCATGTAATCGCTACAGTGATAAGATACATGATTTCAGTGAGAATGATTGTGTCACCACTGTGTCCTGCCAACACTGCAAAGAACAGATGAATGAATACGTTCAATCATGATTGTGTTAACTTTCGTTTTCATTTTATTTTCTCAGCTTGTGGTTTCAAATACAAGACAATTAACAATATTATGTCAAAACAAACAAAATAATAATTTTTAAAGGAAAATGCTGGTGCAGACGCAAATATATGCAATATATGCATGCATGCATGCTGACTCGCACATATCCCTGAGTGGTACATGCATGTGTGTGCGAAATGCACACTCACGCTCTTTCTCATACACACAAAACGAACACATACAAAAAACATGCTACACACCCCCCCCCCCCCCCCCACCACACACACACACACTGCACGCACACACACACACAAACTACACACACCCACACCACCAACACACACCACCCACACACACACTCACCCACCTACACAACACACACACACACCCACCCACGCACATACACACACACCCCCCACCCCCCCCCATGCACATACACACCCACACAACACATACACCCACCCACCCACCCATCCCACACACACACTACCCCCCCCCCACACACACACACACACACATTCCTATAATCAAAACAAACACAGAGCAAACTTCCTGACAAAATAAAAATACAAAAAAACAACAAAAAACTGAGCAAAAAACCCCAAGGCCAAACACAAAAATGTTGAGCCAGCAGAAACAAGTCTCCACCCCCTAACCCCCCCTCTCCCCCTATCCCCCTCCTCCCTCCCTCCCCCCCCCCCCTCCTCTCAACACCACCATAATACCACCTCGTCTTCAAACTGCTTATGGACAACATACCGCAGCTTTCCGTCACAGAAGAAGAAGGTGACAAGAATCACGTCGTCTGGAGAGGGCAGGGCTATGTCCATCGGAGGGAGCCACTTCACAGATCGTCCAGCCTCAAATCGTCACTCAAGCCGTCCAAGGAGTCAAGGTCGAGGGAGCCCGGCGTGGAGTCAAGGTCGAGGCCATCAAGTTCAAGGTCGAGCAGATCTGCCATGAAAAGAGAGAAAGAACGTGGCGGAAAAAGAGTGGGCGAGTTAAACTGGTCAGGCTGTTATGTGTATATGCATGTGTCATCACATTTTTAAAAAATTCTTTATTTCTAGGATAATGGAACAAGCACTTATGTGCTTTTTAACATCCAGTCCCCGCGTGCATGCAATTTTGTCAATTTTGTCATCCGTTCCCACCGGCACACAATGGCCTACTCTTCCAAAAAGTGAAACAGGTTTTAATGTGTGCGCAAGATGCTCTGCGAGCATTCACACACGGGACCTCGGTTTATAGTCTCATCCGAAGGATTTTTGTGGGGGAAGTGGAGTCGGAACTGATGGTAACTCTAAAGGAAAATTCCTCTTGAACAAGATTCGAACCCGGGTCAGCAGATCACATAGCATATCACTACCAGGCTATCCCGTCCCCACAGAGAAAGACTAGCACCCAGACTTCCACTCAGGATCTAGAAGATGGGATGGGGAAGGGTGAGGGGGAATTGGGGATTCAAATGGGGGATCAAACCCACACCTTTTGGGGAACGGGATAGCCTAGTGGTTAGAACATTGCGCTCGCAATCTGACGACCCGGGTTCGATTCCAGTCAAGGGGATATTTTCCCCTGGAGTTAACATCAGTGCAGACTCCACTCTCCCCCAAAGTCCTTCGGATGAGACTATGAACCAAGACCCTGTGTGCAAACGCATGTAGAACATCTTGTGCACACGTTAAATCCTGTTTCGCTTTTCGGAAGAGTAGGCCATTGTGTGCCGGTGGGAACAGATGACAAAATTGACAAAACTGCATACACACGGGGACAGGATGTAAAAAAAGCACGTAAGTGCTTATTCCATTATCCTCGATATAACGAAATAAAATAAATTAAAAGACTAAAAATAAAACACACACACACACATAACACACTACACTCCCAACCCTCCCACCTCCTCCCCGCCAAAAACTCACCCATATTCGCTTCCCCATCTGCGATCTGGGCTGAAGTGGACGGTCGCAGAAAGGGATCCACCACCACCACCTCCTCCATCCCCATCCCCCGTCCCGCGGAACGGCCGCCGCCAGATACCTTGCTGCCGAGACCCCTCCCCGCCTTCCTCCCCCTCCCCGAATCATCGCCCTCGTCACTCAAAAAATCCTCGCAGAAGTTCCCGCTGAGGTCTGTCTGTCGGGCTTTTTCCGCGTTGATGATCTCCTCCACTTCGTCGCTCAGTTCCTTGTCGTCGATGGGCAGATCCAGAATGAAGTCTTCAGAGAGGCCGAGGTCATCTAGATTGCTGCTGTTGTCGTCATCGTTGATGCCGTCGTCTTTGTCATTGTCGTCATCGTCGTCCAAGAAATCGCTGTATATCCTTTTGACATCGGGCTGAAAGGATGCTGGCAGCTTTTCCAGGGATTCTGTTGGAAGGAAGAAACAAAAAAAAGAAAGAATATTTTTTTTACATGACAATAGATATTTCTTTATTTAATTTTATACCGCTTTAAGCCACAGCTGATTTCTCTGCGTGAAATTCAGGCTGCTCTCCCCTGGGGAGAGCGTGTTGCCACAACAGCAGCGCCACCTATTATCTTTTTTGTTTTTCTGTTTGCAACTGTATTTTGCTTCCCTATCAGAGTGGCTTTTTCCTACCAAATTTTGCCAGGGACAATTCTCTTGTTGCCGTGGGTTCTTTTACGTGCGCTAAATAGTTATGTGTAACGCACAGGACCTCAGTTTATAATTGGTGAATCTCACAGCTCTAGCCAAAGAACAAAAAATGAAAATGTATGGAATAGTATTAAAGAAAACATGACAATGTATGAATATATAAAAAAAGGTCAAGGTGTCCCATAACCTATAAGGTTGTACGGGAGCGAGGCGTCAGAGACCTCAGCTTCTCTAGGGGCTAGCATATTGAGGGCGGCGCCCATCTCCTCTCCCTCGCTGCTTTACCTTCCCTGACCCTAAACAGGCAGGTACCCATTTACAACTGGGCTAACTGTACTGAAGCCAAGGCACGCAAACGGTCACCCATCCAACTGGTAACCACGCTTGATGCTGCTTAACTTTGGCTGGGGGAAAGCGAGCGCTCCAACCACTGAGCTATCCCGTCCCCTTAGTATGTATGTATATACACTGAGGTTTAACCCTTAGGGTGGTTTCATGGTCTAGAGGTAACATGCCTGCCTAAAAACGCGAGATGTGCTGGTTTGATCACACACTCACATTGGCCCAGGCCAAAAGCTGTGTCAGTTACTGACGTCAGCTAAAAACGTTGTTATGGTGTCAAAATGTTGTGTTGAGATTGCCTTCAGCTATGACAAGCTCTTAACATAACAACAACCTGCACTCTCCTTTCAGGAGAAAAATCCTCTGAAGTTGGAGTATGGCTGCCTATGTGACGAGGTACTTGAAAACAGTCATACACGCAAACTTCTAATCTGGTGTACTTCCTATCTCACAGTGATTCCCAGGTGGGATGAGTGAGTCACAGTGCATGTTCTGGGTGACCCCTTGGGTGTAAAGCTGGGGAACACACAACAACACTACACACACACACACACACACGCATGCACACACACACACATCACACACTACACACACACAACACATGACACAACACACAAGCACACACACACACGCTACTCACGACTGGCAAGAAAAGATGATGGCAAGGGGGACAACTTGCTGGTCGAGACACGCCCCTCCAGGTGATCCAATTTGTTGTGCAGCTGCGACACTGTGTTTCTGAAATCAAGAGTAGGCCATGCTGGTATCAGTATCCAGTTCTGAACTGCAAAGAAAATAATGGTAATTTATGAAATAAAATAAAAATTATCCAAAAAACAAAACAGTGTGTGTGTGAGAGTGAGTAAGTATGTGAGTTTGTGCGAGTGTGTGTGTGTGTGTGTGTGTGTGTGTGCGCACGCGTAAGTAAGTAAGTCAGTCTTCAATTTCAACATCTTTCTACTTTGAGTGATACCAGACAACCCTATAATAAGAGACTGGATGAGAGAGAGACAGAGAGCTACTGTGTGTGTGTGTGTTGTGTGTGTGTGTGTGTGTGTGTGTGTGTGTGTGTGTGTGTGTGTGTGTGTGTGTGTAATCACAAATGAAAGCATATTCTTAACATTAACAGATCAAGGAAAAAGAAACCATTTAAAAATTCAAAAAGAACTGCAAGAACTACAGTAAATGCCCTATAGGACTTAACAACACACATTTAGCAATGTCCAACGTTAGATTTACATTGTTCAAAACTTCTCTATGGAATTTTCAGAAAAGGCAGGGAGATGGGGTTTTAACTTCTTACATTCAAGTATGATATGGGTATTTGAAATATATTCACCACATAAGCATTTAACATCCTTGCTGAATTTTGTCATGAATGCATTTAATCTTATCCTGAAAAATAATGCCTTGAGTTGTCTTTCTTTTACAGCCTTTGTATGAATCCCTATGTGTTCAATGTATTCAACTACGCTCTTCCCACTCGGAATCAAATATGAAAGCCGATTGTTTTGCCAATGCTTTTCAATGTGTGTGTAAGTGTGAATGTGTGTGTGTGTGTGTGTGTGCGTGTGTGCATGTGTCTGCATCTGTAGGTAAGTCAACAATTTTAAGATCTTTCCACTTTAAGTATTACCAGATGATCCTAAAATAGGAGAGTGGATAGGAAAGAGAGAAAGAGAGATTTATTTTATCTATTTACTTATTCATTTATTCTTTTAGTTGAAGGATAATGGAATAAGCACTCATGTGCTTTTTTTCCCATCCAGACCCTGTGTGTATGCAGTTTTGTCAATTTTGTCATCTGTTCCCACGGCACACAATGACCTACTCTTCCGAAAAAGCGGAACAGGTTTTAATGTGTGCGCAAGATGTTCTCTGTGAGTTCACACACGGGACCTTGGTTTATAGTCTCATCTGAAGGACTTTTGGGGAGAGTGGAGTCAGCACTGATGTTAACTCCAGAGGAAAAATCCTCTTGAACGAGAATCGAACCCACGTCAGCAGATGACAAGCACAATGCGCATTGCTCTAACCACCAGGCTA
>CM054150.1:1329147-1339147 GCA_028751875.1 Rapana venosa | reverse complement strand
TTTTCTTTTTTGTATTTTTCTTCTTTTCATGTTGTCCCACTTCTTCTTAAACTTTTTTTTGGTGGTCTTTTCTTTTTCTTCAACTTCTTACTCACCATCATTTTCATTATCATTATTTTGTTGTTGTTGTTATAATTATCATTAGTTTATTACCAATGATAATAATAATAATTATCATGATCATCATCATCATCATCATCATCATCGCTATCATTCTTCTTCTTCTTACAACTGTTGTTATTAAATCATTATCAGCAGCAGCAGCAGCAGCATCACCATTATCATTCTTCTTTTTTTAAATTCTTCTTTTTCTTCTTCTTATTATTATTACTACTATTATTATTTTGTTGTTGTCGTCATCATCATCATCGTCATCATCATCGTCATCATCATCATCATCATCATCATCCTCCTCCTCTATCATTACTACTACTGTTGTAACTATTCTTAGTATTATCACTTTCATCATCATCATCGTCAACATTATGCTTATCACCATCTTCATCATCATTATTATCAGTATCACCACCACCCCCCACCATCGCTATCACCATCACCACCATCACCACTGACATGTAAGAAAAGTGGTGCTGCAGTGTGTGAGTGAAGAGATCGGCAGGTGCGGTGGTGGAGGTGGAGGCAGCAGCGGTGGTGGTGGTGGTGGTGGTGGCCATGGGGGTGGGGGTAAGGGTGGAGCGCAAGCGATGGAGGTGGGCCCTCCCTGCCCCTCCTCCTCCTCCTATCAGGTCCCGGTAAAACTTCACTGCGGACTTCTCTCCCTCTGCCTTCTTCAGCAGACGACGGCTGAGGTCGCTCACTTTGTCTGCACAGCGACGCGAGACAGTCAGTCAGTTTATTTGTTTGTTTGTCTCTTTATTTATTTATTCATTTATTTATTTATTCTTTTATTTATTTATCTATTGATCTACTTATCAGGGGACGGGATAGCCTGGTGGTTAGAGTGATGTCTTTGTGATCTGCTAACCCAGGTTCGATTCTTGTTCAAGAGGATTTTTCCTCTGGAGCTAACATCAGTGCTGACTCCACTCTCCCCAAAAGTCTTTGGGATGAGACTATAAACCGAAGCCCCGAGTGCAAACTCACGCAGAACATCTTGCGCACAAGTTAAAACCCGTTCCGCTTTTCGTAAGAGTAGGCCATTATGTGCCGTGGGAACGGATGACAACATTTACAAAACTGCATACACACAGGGACTGGATGGAAAAAAAGCACATGAGTGCTTATTCTATTATCCTCGAAATAAAAGAGTAAAAAATTTTTAATATTAAAAACTTCTTTTATTTGTTTATCTATTTTTTTTTATTTATCTATTCTTTTATTTATTAATTTATCTTTTCTTTAATTTTGAGGATGATACTCAAAAAGCATCGGCTGAGGTCACTCACTTTGTCTGCACACTGACACAAGACAGTCAGTTTATTTATTTATTTATCTGTCTCTTTATTTATTCTTTTATTTATTTATATATGAGGAAGGGATAGCTCAGTGGTCAGAGCACTCGCTTTCCCCCAGCTAAGGTTAAGCAGCATCGAGCGTGGTTACCACTTGGATGGGTGACTGTTTGCGCCACCACGCCTTGGCTTCAGTACAGTCCTCCAGTTCACCCTGCTGTAAATGGGTACCTGAGCTCTTTCGAGTAACATCATGTAAACTGAAACTTGAAAAAAGGAAAGAAACTTGCCCTGAAGATCGGTGATCTGTCGCCGGTATCCGTCCCTCTCCACGTTCAAGGTTTTCACCAACTGCTCCAAGCTTTCAATCGTCTGAAACACAAACACACCGGTCTTTGAAAATAAAGGATTTGGGATGTATACAGATTCCTTTAGCTTAAATTTTATACCACTTTAGGCCACAGCATATTTCTCTGCGTGAAATTTTGGCTGCTCTCCCCGGGGAGAGAACATCAGGATAAAAAAACAAGAAAACATAAGTTTGAAGCAAAACGGTACTTCTTCATTTTTTTGTCATGTTTCTCCCAGGGGAGGTTTGACATTGATGAGCCTTCTCCATCTCTCTATGTTTTGAGCTTCCTCCTTATTTATGCCCCTTTCTCTAAGATCATCTGCAATACAGGCAGCCCTGAAGCAAAATGGTACCGACATGAAATATTCAATAAAACGAGATAAAAGACTGGCTCTGGAAAGCACATACACATAATAATGTGTGCGAACACACGCACAACATCTTGCGTACACATTAAAACCTGTTCCGCTTTTCGGAAGGGTAGGTCATTGTATACTGAAGGGAGAGGATGACAAAATTTACAAAACTGCATACACATTGGGAATGGATGTTAAAAAAAAGCATGAGCACTTATTTTATTACCATGGAAATAAAAGAATGAATAAATAACAAAAATAATGCCAAAATAATGGGTGGCGCTGCTCTTGTGGCGACACGCTCTTCCTGGGGAGAGTAGCCCAAATTTCATGCAGAGAAAGCTAGCCGTGACTTCAAGCAGTATAAAAATGAAAATGAAAAAACAAAAATAAAATTTTTTAAAAATCAACAAAACATGAAAAAAAATGTATGTGAAGCAAAACCATTATTTTCTGACACCCCAAACAAAAACAACAACAAAACAAAACACACAAAAACTTCAACAAAAATCAACAAGAATACAGCCAAAAGCAAAAAACAAAACAATAATCCCCAACCCGCCCCCCCCCCCCCCCCCCCCCCCCCAAAAAAAAAAAACCAACCTCAAACAAATAAGGGGAAACAACCCCTACCTGATTCTGGGAGTCCATTTTGCTGTGCAGATCTCTCAGCTCATTGCCGACAGGGGCGGAAAGGGATTTACACGTCACGCCATGCGAGGCAGAGGGCTGGCTCCACCCCATCTCACGACGAATCAGGTTGATGTGGTCGTTGTTGTTGACATACGACACTGACGATGACGGCTGGTTAGCCGAGAAAGCTGCTTTTTCAGCATGAAAAAAGAAAAATTTGAATCAGTAAAGTTTTCAATCAGAGTTGTACATGTTTATGTATCTAGAAATGTTTGTCGTTATGAAGGTTAAATCTTATATGAATCAGTAATTTGTGTTTACAATCAGTCAAGTCAAGTCAAAAACACTTTCATCATCCTATGAAGGGCAATTACAATTCTGACAGGCACATTGATACACATCATATACTCAAAAGACACAAGAAGCAGACACACACACATGCAAGCATGCGCGCATGTGCACGCACACACATACATACAAACACACACACACACAAACATGTATACAAACCACACACACACACAGACAAACAAACACACCACACACACATGCATACCCACATGCGCATGCACACAAACACATGTATACAAACCACAAACACACACACACACACACACATGCTCACACACACACATACACATGCACACTCACACTCACTCTCTCTCCACACACACTCACACACACACACTTGATGAAAAAAAGCAAATGCACTGCTTATTCAATGTACCATCTGAAAATAAAAGTTTGACTTTGACTTTGACACACACTCACTCACTCACACACACACACACACACACACATACACACACACAACACACACACATACACACATGCTCACACACACACACTCCTCTCTCTCTCACACACACACACACCACAAACTCCAGAATCATCATAATCAAAACATTAAGAACCAATGTTTAAGCGCAAGCTTATTTATGAGAAGAAATTTGTTTTTTTAAACAAAAATTCAGACAAATCATGCTTACAGGTATCCAAACTAGATGACAGGGCTTCACTGGTATTATGCCCATGAAGTTTCCTCTGAAAAAGTAAAATGAAAAAATTTTCACACTACACACTGACAGAGCAATTGGAAAGAATCTTCATTCAGTAAGATTAAGTCCATCAGAGGAGAAGAAATAGAAAAGAGGAAGAGGATGAGGAGGAGGAAGAGGAGGAGGGAGAGGAAAAGATGGAGTAAAAGAAGAAAGTGGAGAAAGAGGAGGAGGAAAAGTGGAAAATGGAGAAGGAGGAAGAGATACATGAGGAGGAGGAGGAAGAAGAGGAGGAGGAGCAGGACCAGCAGCACGAGGAGGAGGAGGACGAAGAAGAAGAAGAAGAAGATGATGATGATGATGATGATGATGATGACGATGATGATGATGATGATGAAGAAACGGAAGATGGAGAAGAAAGAAGGAAAGAAAGAAATAAAGAAAGGAGGATGACGAGGAGAAGAAGAACAAGAACAAGAACAACGACAACAACAACAACACTGAAAAGATGGGGGAGGGGGAAAATTAGAAATGGAAGAAGAAGGAAGAGAAGTCCTTGAGGAAAAGAAGAAGAAAAAGAAGAAAAGAAAATACAGAAGAAAAGAAGCTCTAGTGAAAACATACTGTGCACAAATACTACTTAAAAATGAACTTGTCTAAATGGCTTGCCTTCATCTCCCTTTGTGTATTTATTCATTCAATATTTATTTATTTACTTCTTTATTCATTCTTTTATTTTTAGGATAATGGAATAAGCACTCGTGTGCTTTATTAACATCCAGTCCTTGTGTATATGCAGTTTTGTTAACACTGTCATCCATTCCCACAAGCACACAATGGCCTAATCTTCAAAAAGGAGAATGGGTTTTAATATCTGCGCAAGATGTTCTGTGATAGATTGAATATGTGGACCAAAGATAAAAGTTTTCAAATAAGACAATTAGACATACCCTGGCATTTGCCAAGTTGGACTCCGTTTCTCGCACAATGTCATAAAACTTTCGTTCCCATTCCATGATATCTGTGCAGAAATGATCATCTGAAAATTTAAAAAATACAAATATAAGAAACATGATACAGCATCATACTACTATAGAATAATAGCTAATATATATACAGAGAGATAGAGGGGGGGGGGGGAGAGAGAGAGAGAAGAGACAGACAGAGACACAGAGACACACACTGACACAGACAGACACAGAGACAGAGAGAGAGACTCACTCACATACACAGACACACACAAACACACATACACAACACACACTCACACATTATACAAACACACACTAACACACACACACATAAAACACACACACAAACACACACACACATATACACAAACACACACAAACACACACGAACACCACTATCATGACTATGTATACATGCATGTACATCCATGCATGCATGCAAACAACTCACTGACTTAATATCAAGGCACAAAAAAGGTAAAAACTAAGATAGAAGAGTTCTAAGGAAAAAGAATGTCACCAGTGGCAGCCACAGCAGTCAATGAGTAACTACAGAACTAGTACAATAACTGCTAAAATAGATTACATTTAATACAAGCAATAGCACTGTGCTGTAAAATGAAAAATGTAAGACATAGTCTAGAGTAGAACAAAAAAAACCCAACTAATTAATAGAGAGGAAAAGTACATCATGAAACAAGAAATTAGGACTGACAAAAAAAGCGGAAAAATAAAAATTATCCTTAAACTAAGTTAAACTCATGGGTATGAACTGAGTTACTGGATGTTAGCAAATTAGTTTCAATGTACATGAAACAACACTAAATTGGACAGTTTGTGTAACTACTTCAAAATGACTGACTGACTGACTGCCTGGGACTTGACTGACTCCTTTAACTTCTTGAGTAGTCAAACACTCAGATGATGGTTAATTCACGAATGGAAAACTTAAGAATGCATTATAAGGATATAACGATCTCTGTGAGTGTGAGCATGGAATGTTCTGAGTAGGCATCCTTTTTCCATTGCAATTATTCATCGTGTAAAATACAATATCCCAAGCAGCGAACTCAAATTCTAATCGCTCCGAGTGGTGCGAGTAAGAGACGTAGGCTTGCCACTGAAATCTTGATGCACTTTTTGTTCAAACAAAATAACGCACTAATTTCATATGCAAAAAACAACAAATGCAGTTGCAAACCTCTTGGTGTTCACACATGAATCGATGCACGCTCCATTCTATCTCAACAGGAGTTTAAAACTATGAATCTCAAAATCTCGTGTTGTTTGAACTTACTCGATAGTCGCCTCCCCTGTTGTTAATATCAATGTGTGTTTCCAATCCAAAAGAGGATGCAGGATGTCACGATAGCTCATAGGTATACGCCAGTCTTCGCTTTGAAGGGGGCAGGGGTGGGGGAGGGAGGGGGAGGACTCTACAGATTGATAAAACTTTTCTGCAACGTTCGCATCTTTACTTTTTTCTTTTAAGGACGGGATATATATATATATATGTTTGTTTTTGTGTTTTGTGTGTGTGAATTGATGTTACACAGTCCCATTCATTGTTGAACTTCAACATTTAAGTGGCGACACATTCGGAGTGTGATGATGATGATGATGATGATGATGATGATGATGATGAAGAAGAAGAAGAAGAAGAAGAAGAAGAAGAAGAAGAAGAAGAAGAAGAAGAAGAAGAAAAAGAGAAGAAGAAGAAGAAAAAAGGAGGAGGAGGAGGAGGAGGAGGAGGAGGAGAAGAAGAAGACGACGACGACGACGACGATGATGATGATGATGATGACGATGACGACGACGACGACGAAGAAGAAGAAGGCGGCGGCGGTGGTGGTGGTGGTGGCGAAGAAGAACCATCATCATCATCATCATCATCACCACCACCACCACCACCACCACCACCACCACCACCACCACCGCCACCACCACCACCAGTCTCATGACCTAAATGATCCGGGACGGGGGGGGGGGGGGGGGGGGGGGGGGGGGGGGGAGGGGGGGGGAGGCGAGGGGAGAACACGAGGGACGCGTTGGTCAACAACTCACTCTCCAGGCTGGTCTGTCTCTCTGTCTGTCTGTCTGTCTGTCTGTATTCAGCCTTTATTCCGCAGCAACACAACACAACACAGCCATGTCCACGCCGTGTGGTCCAGTCTGTGTTGTTAGTTCTGCATCATCCAGTTCTTCATCCGCCTTCCTGCCCCTGCCTCTTCCTCCCTCCCTCCAGTGTTTATTCCCTGCAGGACAACATTCTTGGCAAGAATTGGGACGTGACCAAACCAGGCCAGCTTCCTCCTCTTGACAACAACACCAGCCAGAAGGGGTTTGTTCCTGTGGCCCAGCTTTCATGACTGTCACCAGCCGTCAGCGCCTGGGCTTTATCCCAGTTCTTGATTAAACCATTGACGCTGGGGGCAACAGCAAAGAGAGAAGCTGTATGACCAGTGGCTTTCTTTCCCTCCCATGGAATTCCACTTTACAACTCAGTCTTTAGTGATCGACTATGACTCTCTGACTAGGAGGCTTGACTCGCACAGTCCTTATGTGCTGCAGCCCTGGGGGCTAGTTGGCCTTTGGAGAACATCTCCAACGCTGACTGTCCTTATGCCCACTTGGCCGAGAGAGTGGGGATGTACTGTGGGCAGACGGACTAACATACTATCACCTCTTGCCTTCCACATTGACTGGTTGGGTCTGTGGTCCTGCCAGGAGAGAGGTGGAGAAGGCTTCAAAATTATGTTTTACGAAATAGTCCATCTTTCTGCAAACACACACAAGGCAAGGACGTTGATGCTGCATCTGGAAGAAAGAAGATGCTGGCAAACTACCGACCGAGAGTCTAGTAGATCACGACTATTACACACACACCACACACACACACACACACGGGGACGCGGGATAGCTTGTGATTAGAGTGATGCGCTCGTGATCTGCTGACCCGGGTTCGAATCTCGTTCAAGAGGATTTTTCCTCTGGAGTTAACATCAGTGCCGTTCCACTCTCCCCAAACGTCTTTCAGATGAGACTGTAAACCGAGGTCCCGTGTGCTAACGCACGCAGAACATCTTGCGCACACGTTAAAAGCCGTTCAGCTTTTTGGAAGAGTAGGCCATTGTGTGCCGGTGGGAACTGATGACAAAATTGATAAATCGGCATTCAGGCGGGAAAGCACATGAATGCTTATTCGTTATCCTAAAAAAAAAAAAATAAAAATAAAAATAAAACACGCACGTCCACGCGCGCCTAACTCCACCACACACACATCCTCGAGTCTTTTCTCATTATCCTCGATATAAAGAATAATAAACCACACTACCTACCTCACTCACATCACATCACTACACTCACAATCATTTAGGCTTGACCTGACTTGACACATCCACAAAGCACCCTCCCGCCCCCCCCCCCCCCCCACCCCCAGCACCCCAACCAAAACAGCTATGCAGACCTCCCACAGGACTATCTACAGATAAAACCTAACAATCATAGCTTAACGGCAGCACTGGTAAATGGGAATTTGAGCGACTGGCGTCAATACAAGCCTTTCACTCCTCCCTGACCACATTCTCGCCTGCTTGTTTCGGGTAGTGGTGGCCAGATTTTTTGTGTCTGTCTGTCTCTCTGCTACCGTCTGAGGACAGAGTGATTGGCAAGGGTACTGGTGTGAGAGTACGTTTTGAGAGGGTCAGAGTTTTCTAAGCGCTTTTCGTTGATTAGTACAGCTTTGACAGGGATACAAAATGTTGAATGATAGATGAGTGTCCAAACTGGCAGCAGATTTCGAGATACTGTGATTACATTGAATGTTTGAAAGATTGTGTTGTGTGTACGTGTGGTCAATGTTCAGCGAGTTATTGGATTTCTTGACAAATCTTGTGCTGACGGTGTTTGAAAGTGAGGACGTTTTCATGAGCATTTATACTTGACAGGGTTTTGTGTGTGTTTTTATTGATTATTTTTGCATGTCGGTGATGCAAGTTATGTGAACGCAATATTTGTGTTTCTTGAATATGAAAAAATGCATTTTGTACAACAAGAAACATTATCAGTTTATCTGGCATGAAAATTGTATTTGTATGAACATTCCTTGTAGGCAGTACCTGTGTGTCATGTGAGAAAAATGCAGGTATTGAACAAGAATAATTTTATACAAAGATGCATCTAATGAAATAACTATACTGCATCTAATATGAATATTTGGAAAGTCGTAATACATGGTAAAGAAGTATTTATCTTGAATGAAGTATTACATGTCTTTGGATACAAAGATTAATATACCTTACAAAAACATTCAACAAATAAAAATAATTGAGCTGTATTCCAAGTCAAACATTTATTTTCAGATGGTACATTGAATAAGCCATGCATTTGTTTTTTCCACACACAAAAACACAAACCACGTTGTGGCTTTAGCGAAAATAAAATAACAATCAACTTACCTCAAAATTGAACATGGATGATCCCAGATTCGTATTTGAAAAAGCTTTGTGTTAATTATAAATTTTTCTTTGTTCATTAAGCTGCCTGAATCCCAAATGATTTTTGCTCGAAACTGAACTGTTTAGATCCAAGCTAATTTGCATGTGACAAAACTGTTCGGACCTTCACGTGTAGAGAAGAGCTAAAGGGAGAGAACACAGTGAAGCGCGCAACAGACATTTCGTAGACATTGATGCTGAATTCAGAATAATCACATTCGGGGTATCTGCACTTTTCCTGCAATCTTGAGCACAAGTAACTTGGAAAGAGATAATTATCATCAGTATACTATGGAGGTAAGACGCTGTGTAATTTTTTTCTGTCTGTCTGCCTTTCTCTCTGTCTGTTTATCTCTGTATGTTTGTTTCTGCACGTAAAATAACTCCAGACATTGTGTGGTAAGCTGTGTTTGTGAAATCTGCGAAGTAGTATTTAGATTTATGATTTATTTGCCAAATGGGGTGGTTAAAAGAAAACTTTTTTTTTTTTAAAAGACAAGAAAAGCAAGTATGCTTATGCTATCATTTAGGCCTACAACAACATCCACTGCTGCTGCTGCTGCTGCTGCTGCTACGACGACGACGACGACTACTACTGCTGCTGCTGCTGCTGCTGCTGCCGCCGCCGCTGCTGCTGCTGCTGCTACTGCTACTGCTGCTGCTACTAACAATAATGATACTAAATGAAAGTGATATTTCTCTGTCTCTGTCCGTGTGTCAGTCTGTGTGTCTGTGTCTGCGTCTGTCTGTCTGTCCATCTTTCTGTGTGTGTGTCTGTGTCT
>CM054150.1:1316647-1324147 GCA_028751875.1 Rapana venosa | reverse complement strand
GCAAGTCAATTCAAATCAAACTAGGTCAAGTCAAATAGTGGAGAAATGGAATCAAGCCAAGTCAAAGTCAAATAAAAGTAGTGGAATCAAGTAACAATAATAGGGATTCATCAAATCATCAAATATGAAGAAGTGGAATCAACCAAGTCAAACCAGGTCAAGTCAAGTAGGGAAGAAGCCACATCAAGTCATGTCAAGTCAAGTAAAAAAGGCGAGACGTGGAATCCAGGCTGGTCAAGTCAAAAACACGGAAAAGTTAATCCAACTCAAGCCAGGTCAAGTCAAAGTCAAATCAAGTCAAATAGGGAAGAAATTAAGTCAAGTCAAATAGGGAAGAAGTCCAATCATGTCAAATAGGGAAGAAATTAAGTCAAGTCATTTAGGGAAGAAGTCAAATCATGTCAAATAGGGAAGAAGTCAAGTCAAGTCAAATAGGGAATAGTCAAGTCAAATAGAGAAGAAGTCAAGTCAAGTCAAATAGGGAAGAAATTAAACCAAGTCAGCTCAAGTAGGGAAGGACTTAAGTCAAGTCAAGTCAAATAGGAAGAAGTCAAGTCAAGTCAAATTTTAAATGATGGAAACGAGAATCAGACAGGAGACAATATAATTACAGAGGAGCAGAGGGAGAGAAGAGAAACGTCTTTTTTTCTTCCAATATCTATGGTTGTTATCCAGACCTATTTTTCTCTCTCTGTGTCTCACCAGACTGTCTGTGGTTTGGCAGTTTGGTGTGGTTGGCATTATTCCCTATCTTGTTTCACTTTCTTTTTTTCTGCCTTTCGCGTTTTCAGTTTTCAGTCATAGATTGTTTTGATTTGATTTTTTTCCAGCATATCACTAGAAACCACACTATCAAAAAAAGGTAAAGGTGTCCCCTAACCTATAAAGGTCGTAGGGGAGCAAGGCATCAGAGACCTCAACTTCTCTAGGGGCCAGCATATTGAGGGCGGCGCCCATCTCCTCTCCCTAGTTGCTTTACCTTCCCTGACCTTAAAGAGGCAGGTACCCATTTACAGCTGGGTGAACTGGGGGACTGTACTGAAGTCAAGGAGCGCAAACAGTCACCCATCCAAGTGGAAACCATGCTCGATGCTGCTTAATTAACTCGACTGGGGGAAAGCGAGTGCTCTGACCACTGAGCTATCCCGTCCCCACACACTGTAGCTCCTTCAAAAACAGACGTTTCAGAAACTGTTGAAGAATGGACACAATTGTGAGACCCATTTTCTATCTCACACTTTTGTTTTTCGGTTTATTACTTTTCTTCAACACCACTTCACCCCCCCTCCCCCCCCCCCCTTAGCCCCCACCCCCACCCCCCCACCCCTTAGCCCCCCCCCCCCCCCCCCCCCAACACACACACAAACCCTGTCATGCATCATGTTTGGCTAGTTCATTTCTCCTTAAGGCTACACACCGGTATTAAAAAATCGCTCTTTTCCTCCTGTTTTTCTATGTGACTCTTATATTTATACCGCAGGTACTAAGGCATCCACAAAAATAAAAAACACTTTTTTGTGAAAGACTAGCCTCTGACTCAAAACTCATATGATTTTGAATTTTTTTTTATAGGTTCAAATTTTTTAATTTTTCAGCAAACACTGTACCCCCTCAGTCCTTTGATGTCTGCTAGCTTCCTGACAGTGATATGCATGCGCCAAGTCAACGCAGTAGGAATACAGACAATCCTCATTTGATGATTATTTCCAACTTTCTCGTGACTACCTGGTATTACTGTATGTCCTCAATGCCCCCCCAAAAACAAGTGCACAGTGCATTTTTTCATATTTAAAACATCTGTGAAAAATCACTAAAAAAATGTTCGACTCGCACTCTATACAAGATACTACATGACCCACAAATGAATACCGGTGTGTACCCTAACTAAGCTTCCAAGCCCTCTTGTGACAGGTACCAGCTGTGTCAGGCCTGACGAAGTTCGATTCTATCGACACTGATCGATCGATTGATCGATCCATCGATTGATTGATTGATTGATTGATTGATTGATTGATTGATTGTGTGCGGTCCTTGACCACTCCGTCTCCCACAGACTGAAAACAAGCCACAGTTCCCTGAGCAAATCCCTTCAGATCCCCCTGCCCCCTTTCCCTTTCGACTTAATACTGCAATCGGTCGGAATTGTTTGGAAGAAGTGGGGAGTTTTCTGTGAGAGTGTTATGGTGGGTTTGTTGTGTCTGCTGTGTTTTTAGAGTGGGTATAGTTGTGTTTATGCTTTTGTGTGTGTGTGTAGTGTGTGTAGTGCGTGTGTAGTGCGTGTGTAGTGTTTGTAGTGTGTGTGTGTGTGTGTGTGTGTGTGTGTGTGTGTGTGTGTGTGTGTGTAGTGTGTGTGTGTAGTGTTTTAGTGTGTGTGTGTAGTGTTTGTAGTGTGTGTGTGTGTAGTGTGTGTTTAGTGTGTGTGTGTGTGTAGTGTGTGTGTAGTGTAGTTTTTTTTAGTGTGTGTGTGTAGTGTGTGTGTAGTGTTTGTAGTGTGTGTAGTGTGTGCGTGCGTGCGTGTGCGTGCGTGTGTGTGTGTGTGTGTGTAGTATAGTTTAGTGTAGTATGTGTGTAGTGTGTGTTTGTGTGCGTGTGTGTACGTGTGTGTTCTTGTTTGTGTGTGTAGTGTGTGTGTGTTTAATCCTTTTGTTTCGAGGAGAATGGAATAAGCACTCATGTGCATTTTTACATCCAGTTCCCGTTTCTATGCAGTTTTGTAAATTTTGTCATCTGTTCCAACCGGCACACAATGGCCTACTCTTACGAAAAGCAGAAGGTTTTAACGTGTGTCAAAGATGTTTGCACACGGGACTTAAGTTTATTGTCTCATCCGAAGGACTTTTGGGGACAAGACAATACAATGCAATACAACACAATACAATTCAAAACCAACACACCACACTGCACTCCACCACACCACATCGCACCACATAATCTAATAACCACACACACACACACACACACAACACACACACACACACACACACACACACACACACACACACTCTCCTCTCTCTCTCTCACACACACACACACACACACACACACACACACACACACACACACACCACACACACAATGATGTTTGTTTTGTTGTTGTGTCAAATAAGTCTACATGACTTAAACGGCAATAAAAAAAATTGAATCTGAAATCTCAATTACCTCACCCCCCTCCTCCCCCCCTCCCCACACACACACAAATAACCCCCCCCCCCCCCCCACCCCACCCTTCCGCAAATACAATGTTCAACACTCACCAACCAACCATTACAGCACAGTAACTGTGGATTGTGGCCTGGTGCCAGCTAATAATTCCTGAGTCAATGTCCAGCTCAGGCCAATTGACCAGTCGCCCGCTGACCGATTAAAGAGGAATTAGCAGGTGAAGGGTGGTATCTTACGCCTTCATAGGTGGTGGCTGCTGACTACTGACCATTGACCATTGACCATTGTCCACTCTACAAAGGGTTACTGAGGTCATTGCAGTTACAACCTCTAGGGCAATTAGTAAGTTTTTACTTTAAGGAGAAAGTGTGTGTATGCTCGAGTGTGTGTGTGTGTGTGAGAGAGAGAGAGGAGAGAGAGAGAGAGAGAAGAGAGAGAGAGAGAGAGACAGCAGACAGACAGACAACAGACAAGACAGAGCCAGAGGGACACAGACAGAGGACTTGAAGACAAAGACCAAAAATAAAACCAAACCAAAATAGTTTGTTGGTTGTGGTGAGCTTTAAAGCCCATTTACAACACAACCCAGAACAACCCAATCCAGCAAAACCTAGCCCAACCCTACCACAACCCATTCCAACCCCATTCAACCCAAACGAACTCAACCACAACCCAAACCCAAACGAACTCAACCCAGCAAACCCCCAACCGAACCCAACCAAACTCAACCCAACCCCTCCCAACATTACCCAACCCAACCACAACCCAACCCAACCACAATCATAACCACAACCCAACCCCAACCCAACCCAACCACAACCCAACTCCAACCACAACCCAACCCAACGCAACCCCAATCCAATCCAACCCAACACACCCCATTCCAACCTAACCACAACCTAACCCAACCCAGCCCCACCCAACCACAACCCATTCCAACCTCAACTCAACCCACTACAATCCAGCACAATACACAACAAATTAGTCTGAAAGTCAGCAAACAGGCGCCTGTGCTGATTAACTCTTTGGCGGCAGGGTGGTAAGAGTAGGCCAGGCTTAGACAGCCAGTCAACGGGCATTACCCAGGCCTACCTACCTCTCCTTGCTCATTTGCCTTCAATGCCCCTAAGCACACACACACTCACACACACACACACACAGTGCGCCACTGGTGGCTGAAAAGGCTCAACCAGAGGCGGTTTGCTAACCTACAGCCATAAATCAAAACCTGTTTGGGGGGCTACGCATTGAAAGGGTTAATTCTATAATATTGCTTTGGCGTGTCTACCTTCCCTCCTTTTTTTCTTTCTCTCCCTGTCAATGGTTGCATAGGGCTTGTGAATAGCCTAGGCTGTGTGTGTGTGTGTGGGTGCGAGTGTGGGGAGTATTTGTGTCTGTCAAATAAGGGAAAGTTGTAAGTGCAGATTGTGTGCAGGGTTTCTAACAGATGGTCCAAGTGTGTGGTTAGTGTGTGTGGAGGTGGTGGTGTTTTTTAAAACTGGTGAGACAATTTAACTGCAGAGTGTGTGTATGTGCTGTTCAGAGGACAACCATGGTTAATTTGTGTGTGTGAAATTACCTGCTGATTTGATGTGTATTTGTGCCTGATATTGGAGATTATGTGCACACAAATATGATGTGAAATGAAAAAAACCCAACATCTTCTGGATATATTCAGTGTTGACGAACTGTGATAGTTTTTGTTGTGAAGTTGAAAAGGTTGTGAGTGACAGGTAGTACTAGTTAATCAATGTTTATTATCTTTGTTGTCCTGAACTTTTTTTTTAAAATCCAGCTTTTGTGCAGTTTTTTCAACTTTTTTTTACAGTGTCATTACTTTCTATGTTTTTAATACAAGAGGAGTGTCTGGGGAAATTTTGAAAAGGGTTTTAAAGTTTGTAAATGACGATTCTTTGACAAATCCAAAAGAAATAGCTAATATCTGTTAAAAGTCCTATAAACCTACTAAAGAAAACAAAGAATTATATAACAACGATTTCGCCCAAAGTCCCATAATCATAATAAATCAACAAATAAGGGATCATATAAACCAAAATTAAGCCTATCAAGTTAACGTCAAGCAATGAGTTGATTTCAAAGCACCACTTAGGTGCTATGATTTTGGATAACATTCCACAGGAATAACGTACAGTTGGCAAAAAGATGGAAACATGATAAACTTAAATGACAACTGTTTACAAATTTATCACAGTTCCCCAAGTTCACCCAGTTGTAAATGGGTACCTGCCCTCTTTAGGGTCAGGGAAGGTAAAGCAGCGAGGGAGAGGAGATGGACGCCGCCCTCAATATGCTGGTCCCTAGAGAAGTTGAGGTCTCTGACGCCTCGCTCCCCTACGACCACATAGGTTATGGGACACCTTTACCTAAAACTTGACACAGACTATTTAAAGTTTGCACAAAGTGAGTTACACGTAATGAATTGAGTTGACAGATATTTAGAAAGCGATACAGAGCGAAAAAAACACACACACACAAAACCAGAGTGTCCTTTTCAAGGATTTTTTTTAATTCAAAGGCACACATGCACAGATTATCATCGATTCATAAAATTATTCAGTCAATACATTGAAAGGAGAGTGTGTTGGCGGTAAATCAATCTAAAACTATTACACATTTTCAAAAAATTCCGAGAAACTTGTGTTTAAACCCTCTAGCATGGTATATTTTGCTAAAAAAAAAAGTCCCCTGAAGTTCCCTACTTTTGTATTTTAAAAAACTCTATCTATCTATCTATCTATCTATCTATCTATCTATCTATCTATCTATCTATCTATCTATCTATCTATCTATCTATCTAGCTCTCTGTCTGTCTGTCTGTCTGTCTGTCTGTCTGTCTGTCTGTCTATGCACAGACAGACAGATACATACATACATACAAACACACATTATAAAATCAAAATATAGATAGATAGACAGACGGACAGACAGACCGATAAATAGATAGATAGATAGACAGATATATGAATAGATAAATAGATAAATAGATAGACAGATAGACAGATAGATAAATAGATAGATAGATAGATAGATAGATAGATAGATAGATAGATAGACAGATAGATAGATAGATAGATTATAAAACCAAAATCTAGATCCTCAAAGCATTGTCAATTATGTTCTTTTTTTCCTGACCAAAAAACCCAGTGTTTTTCCGGAGAATAAATGTAAATGGTGCAAATAATAGAACTGTCATACTCCGACTTCAGAGGATTTTTTTTTTTACTTTAACCAAAACTACAAACTGTTCATGCTAAGACCATGTCATAGATAAAGGCAATCTTCACTTTACATTTTTAAAGAATATTTACCCCCCCCCCCCCCTGTTCCCTAGCTAGATTTTGTGTTTACAACTGTCTTTTTTTTTTAAAAACCCACCATGAAGGTAGCCACATTCCATCTTTGGGAATAATAACTTTTTATTATTATTATTATGTAGGCTTTGGTACATGGCTTACATCAGAAATGTAAAGGTAAAGGTGTCCCATAACCTATGTGGTCGTAGGGGAGCGAGGCGTCAGAGACCTCACTTCTCTAGGGGCCAGCATAGAGAGGGCGGCGCCCATCTCCTCTCCCTCGCTGCTTTACCTTCCTGGACCCTAAAGACGGCAGGTACCCATTTACAGCTGGATGAACTGGGGGACTGTACTGAAACCAAGGAGCGCAAACAGTCACCCATCCAAGGGGTAACCACGCTCATTTGCTGCTTAACTTTAGCTGGGGGAAAGCGAGTGCTCTGACCACTGAGCTATCATTGGGGATAATAGTATGTAGGCTTTGGTACCTGGCTTACATCAGTAGTAGCCGACAAAGGCTGGGTTTTTTTGGCTCGGGCAAATGCAAATCAGAGAAAATGAAGCGTGTAATACCTTGTACAGCCAGACAGGCTTAGAACTGCTAAGCCTACCTAGTCTTTCACAGCGTTAAGGCTTAGGAGGTGAAAGGAAGTGTTGAATTAATTTTTTGTGGAGGGTGTGTGTGTTATATATCGCTGACTGAGTGAAATTAGAGAACCCTGTTAAATACACTGTATACAGAGAGAGAGAGGAGGGAAGGGAGAGAGAGGAGGGGAGGGAGAGAGAGGAGGGGAGGGAGAGAGGGGAGGGAGAGAGAGGAGGGGAGGGAGAGAGGGGAGGGAGAGAGAGGAGGGGAGGGAGAGAGGGGAGGGAGAGAGAGGAGGGGAGGGAGAGAGAGGGCGAGAGAGAGAGAGAGAAACAGAGACAGACAGACAGAAAAACAGTGTGTGTGTGTGTGTGTGTGTGTGTGTGTGTGTGTGTGTGTGTGTGTGTGTGTGTGTGTGTGTGTGTGTGTGTTTGAGAA
>CM054150.1:1306647-1311647 GCA_028751875.1 Rapana venosa | reverse complement strand
AAAAATACCCACCCCCAAACCTTCCAGACATCACAACAAAAATCTTCCCTTTCATTTCCCCCCCCCAAAAAAAAACAACCCAAACTTTCCTCACCCAACAATCCCAGTTTCTCCCTTATATATTATTATATATCATTTCATAGCTTTGGTCTGCAGCGTACCATGTTTGTAACATCTGTTTGAACTATCGATTATTTATCATTGGTTGCATGACTGTGTAAGATTAGGTTGAATGCAAGCGCTTTGATTTATTTGTCTTTTGCAAGATATAGCTGCTATATTATAAGTTCCATTTATTATTATTATCATATATTACACTTGTTTTCTGGCCCATGTTGAATTTGTTCATGGGAGCCAGCTGGTCCACAGTTCGTCCACCATGCAGCGCCCCTACGACCCTGGCGGGTTACGGGACCAGTGAACAGTGAACACTTGTTTTTCAGGTGCAAGGCCTATTACAGGGCTTCGAAGATTCGACCCTTCTGCGCAAGGAGGGCCTGTGGCTTCAAGAGTCACGTTACACCCTGACGCGCGTGACGGATGGTCGCGTGATCGTCGGACGCGACGAACGGACGGGGTTTGGCTGCGTGGTGTACCGCTGCAAGACCTGCGTCCTGATCACCTGCTACGAGGATGGCAATCACCCTGGTGGCTGCTACACCTTGGTCTCTCGCTTGGGAGACTTTTTGGTAGAGAATGGATTTTGAAGGTTTCAAAAACAAAAAAAAAAGGAGGGAGAGAGGGGAGAGTGGTGGGAGGGGAGAGTGGGGGAGGGGAAAGGGGAGGAGAGAGGGGGGGAGGGGGGAGGAGAGAGAGAGAGGGTGGAGGGGAGGAAGGGGGGGGGGTGGGGGGGAGGGGGGAGAGAGAAGGGAAGAGAGGAGAGGAGAGAGGGGGGGAGGAGGAGAGAGAGAGGGAGAGGAGGGGGGTGGGGAGGAAGAGAGAAGAGGAGAGAGAGAGAGAGGAGGAGGGGGAGAAGAGAGAGAGAGGAGGGAAGGGGAGAGAGAGAGAGAAGGGGGTAGGGGGTGGAGAAGAGAGAGAGAGTGAAAGAGAGAGACGGGGGACAAGGGGATAGAGAGAGAAGGGGAAAGAGAGAGAGGGGGGAAGAGAGAGAGAGAGGGGGGGGGGGTGGGGGAGGAGAGAGGAGGGGAGGGGGGGAAGAGGGAAGAGAGAGAGAAAACAAATTTTTTAGACAATATTTCTTTCAGAGGGTAATAGATTAAACAATACATGCTTTTTTTTTTAACATCCAGCCCTCGAAAAAAATGCACAGAGAGAGAGATAGAGAGAGAGAGAGAGAGAGAGAGAGAGAGAGAGAGAGAGAGAGAGAGAGAGAGAGAGAGAGAGAGATTGACTGATTCATTGATTCAATTTTATTTTCAGAAGATGAAGGAATAAGCATGACAATTGTTGTTTTTTTTTAATTTTTTCATCCAGCCTTCAATAGTATTACAAACTGGTAAAGGCAAATTAATAACAACGAACATGGGGAAACAAATCCACAAGCATAATTATTCTGCTTGTCTTAATCAACTACGGAACAAAATACTTCATAACTGTGAGAAGAGAGAGACAGAGAGAGAGAGGGGGGGGGGGAGGGGAGGGGAGAGAGAGAGTGGAGGGAGGGGGAAAGAGAAGGGAGGAGAGAGAGGGTGAGAGGGGGAGGAAGAGAGAGATGGGAGGGAGAGAGAGATGGGAGAGAGGCAGATTGAAAGAGAGAGAGAGGGAGATGAGAGCGAGAGACAGACAGACAGAGACAGACAGAAACAGAAAGGTATAGACAGAGAGAGAGAGAGAGAGAGAGAGAGAGACACACACACACACACACACACACACACACACACACACAGCCAGAGACAGAAAGACAGAGAGAGAGAGAGAGAGAGAGAGAGAGAGAGAGAGAGAGAGAGAGAGGAGAGAGAGAGATTATGTACATATCCATTTATTATTCTTACGTCTGCTTGTTTCCACGAGTTAATGGTTCACACTCACACACACACACACACACACACACACACACACACACACACACCACACACACACACATACACACACATACACACACACACACACACTCGTGTGCGCGCGTGCGTACGCATTGAGAGCGAGTAGGAATAGAGAACCCTCCTAAAAATAGTACAGGTCTTTATTTACACACACACACACACACACACACACACACACACACACACACACACACACACACAACACCACACACACACACACACACACACACAACACACACTCATCCACCTTTCGTAGAAAAGTAGGGTAGTTTTGAGCGGTAAGATAGACGATATGAAAACACCCAGCATGCATTTATGAAAATTGAACTCCGCCAGGGTCAGCTTCCTTACGATACAATTCCTGAAATATTCAGTGTATTAATCCTATGGAAAGGGAGATAAGGGAAGAGTTAAGAGCAAGAGGATTAGGGGAGAGAACTTGAGTGACGCAAGATGATGCTTATGTTTTAATTGTTTCCCTTATATAGCACTCAAATCTTTTTACATATATATATATATATATATATATATATATATATATATATATATATATATACAATGCGTTATTGTATGTATTGTATGTTTCTGTGATCAATGGGATGTTGCAACTGTTTTGCATTTGTACAATGTTATTACGTTGTTTTAACGTATAAATAAACTGTGATATAGTTTACTGAAGAAGGTTGTCATGTTATTTTAACGCATAAATAAACTGTCATTCCATTACAGTTCAAAGCGTCTGTGTTTGTTTCTGCATGAATTGTGTGTGATTAAAGGAAAGATATGCCGAAGTAGGATGCGCTGGACCTGACTTGTCAGGTGCTTAACGGCAGCGCAACGTATATTCGCTCATATGACAGACCACAATAGTTGCTGTCTGGGCGTTTTCCTTTAACAATGTGACGAATATTTCTCATGGCTTCAGCGTGTTCTATGTAGTAAACACACACACACACACACACACACACACACACCACACACACACACACACACACACACACACACACACACACAACTGAAATATGGGATAGCCTAGTGGTTAGAACACTGCGCTCGCAATCTGACGACCCGGGTTCGATTCCCGTTCAGGGGGATATTTTCCCCTGGAGTTAACATCAGTGCAGACTCCACTCTCCCCAAAAGTCCTTCGGATGAGACTATAAACCGAGACCCCGTGTGCGAACGCACGCAGAACATCTTGCGCATACGTTAAATGCTGTTCCGCTTTTCGTAAGAGTAGGCCATTGTGTGCCGGTGGGAACAGATAACAAAATTTACAAAACTGCATACACATGGAGACTGGATGTAATAAAAGCACATGAGTGCTTATTCCATTATCCTCGAAATGAAAGAATAAAAGAAAGAAAGAAAAACTCAGACACACAGACAGACAAACAGACAAACACACACACGCACACACACAGACACACACACACACACAGACTGATAGACACACACAGACACACACACACAGACACACACACAAAACAGAAACACACACACACACACACACACACACAGATAGACAGAATTGCTAGCCTGAATCCTTTCCCCTCCCCCCCCCCAAAAAAAAACCAAAACAAAACAACAACAATAAAACCCTATAAAAAAAAAAACACCTAGTAAACAACACAGGGCAAAACAATCTGATACAAACATGTGAGAACACCCACCCACCTATCCTTTAAACAAAATTCTCTACAACTATCAGCCTTTACCTAACAATCCACAAAACTGATATAACAGTAACATCATCACATTAGCGTTTACTTGTCTGACACATGTGACACTACCATAAAAATTAAACAATCCACACCTTTATCACCCTGACACCAATAAAGGACAGGGTGACCTAATTATCCTCCTAACCGGAACTGACGTCAGTCTTACAGACCTCGTTTTCACTACCACTTGACTGAGTGGGTAGTTGCCCCCAAAAATCTTCAGTAAAGGAATGTTTGGTAATGGTTATGTATGTAGTTGTTCTGATGATAAGTCTTTCATTCTTTTGAATAGTATCGTTAGGTTACACACCTGTACTAGCTTGCGGGTTCATGTAGTACCTTCTATAGAGTGTAAGTCGGAAAAATTCTGGCGATTTTCACAGATTTTGTAAAGTATGTGTACTCGTGTGTGTGTGTGTGTGTGTGTGTGGTGTGTGTGTGCGTGCGTGTGTGTGCGTGCATGCGTGCGTGTGTGTCTGTATGTGCGTGTGTATGTTTTGTTGTTTTTGATTGAGGACATAGAGAAATACCAGGTAGTCACGAGAAAGTTGGAAATCATCATCAAATGAGGATTCCTTGTATTCCTACAGCGTTGACCCCGCGCATACATATTGCCGTAAGGAAGCTAGCAGACAACAAAGGACTGAGGGGGTACAGTGTATGCTAAAGTATTCAAACTCAGACCTACCAAATTTTGTACAAAATCACATGAGTTTTGAGTCAGAGGCTAGTCTTTCACAAAAAAGTGGTTTCTATTTCTGTGGATGCCTTAGTACGTGCGGTGTGAATATAAGAGTCATATATTAGGGAAAAAACCCAGTAGGAAAGGTGGCCAAATCTAACGCAGGAGTGTAGCCTTAATCTTCAGTAAACGAATGTTTGGTAATCATTATGGGGTCGACCTGTTGTTCATAAGTCTCTCATTATGTTCAATGGTGTTGTTACAGCCCTGTTATATGATTTCTAAGTCTTATCTGTATGCCACGTCAGCCCAATATTGATAAAAGCTTGAGTCCAGCAAAGTGTCACAGTTATTTTTATTTTATTTGTTTTATACTACTTTAAGTCACGGCAAATTTCTCTGCGTGAAATTCGGGCTGCTCTTCCCAGGGAGAGTGCATTGCCACAAGAGCAGCGCCACCCTTCACCTCCCTTTCCTTTTCCTGTCTGCAAGTGTATCTGTTTCCCTATCAGAGTGGCTTTTTTCTACATAATTTTTCCCAGGGACAACTCTGTTGTTGCCATGGGCTCTTTTACGTGCGCTAAATAAGTA
>CM054150.1:1296647-1299147 GCA_028751875.1 Rapana venosa | reverse complement strand
GCGTTTATTTATTTATTTTATTTTATTCTTTTATTTCGAGGATAATGGAATAAGCATGTGGATAATGGAATGTGTGTACGTTTGTATGTGTGCGTGTGTGTGTGTGTTTTAGTAAGTGTGTGTGTTACTAAGTGTGTGTGTATTAGTGTGTGAGTGTGTGTGTTAGTGTGTTAGTATGTGTGTGTGTGTGTGTGTGTGTGTGTGTGTGTGTGTGTGTGTGTGTGTGTGTGTGTGTGTGTGTGTGTTAGTGTATGTGTGTGTGTGTGTGTCTTCAATTTTACGTCTGTTCACTTAAAGTGATATTAGACGAGTGTGTGTGTGTTAGTAAGTGTGTGTGTGTGTGTTAGTGTGTGTGTGTGTGTTAGTAAGTGTGTGTGTGTTAGTAAGTGTGTGTGTGTGTTAGTAAGTGTGTGTGTGTTGGTGTGTGTGTGTAGTTAGTGTGGTGTGTGTGTGTTAGTGTGTGTGTGTGTGTGTTAGTAGTGTGTGTGTGTGTGTTAGTAGTGTGTGTGTGTGTGTTAGTAAGTGTGTGTGTGTGTGTGTGTTAGTAAGTGTGTGTGTGTGTGTTAGTAAGTGTGTGTGTGTGTTAGTAAGTGTTGTGTGTGTGTTAGTAAGTGTGTGTGTGTTAGTAAGTGTGTGTTGTGTGTTAGTAAGTGTGTTGTGTGTGTGTTAGTAAGTGTGTGTGTGTTAGTAAGTTGTGTGTGTGTTAGTAAGGTGTTGTTGTTGTTGTCTTCAATTTACGTCTGTGCACTCTAAGTGATGTTAGACGAGAATGTGCGTGTTGTGTGTTTGTGTCTGTGTTGTTAGTGTGTGTGTGTGTTGTGTGTTGTGTTGTGTGTGTGTGTTGTGTGTGTGTTGTTTAGTGTTAGTAGTATGTGTCTGTGTTAGTAATGTGTGTGTTAGTGTGTGTGTTTGTATGCTGTATATTGTGTGTGTTGACAGTCACAGTCACAGTCTGTAGTTTGTCTGTTTGTCTCTACCTCCTCCCTCCCCCCTCTCTCTCTCTGTCTCTGTATGCATGTATGTATGCATGTATTATGTATAAATGTATGTATGCATGTATGTATATATGTATGTATATATGTATGTATGTATGCATGTATGTATATATGTATGTATGTATGTATGTATGTATGCATGTATGTATATATGTATGTATGTATGTATGCATGCATGCACGTATGCGCGTATATATTATGATGTATGTATGTACAGCACACTGTTATGACAAAGTCCCACTGTGTAGCTACGAGGGTAAGCCGGTTCACCTAGCATCTATTAAAATATACAGGTAATAAAGTGACAATCAACCAATCTTTATAACCGGGACTACCAGTGCAAATTCAATCGAATCCTTTTATACAAAGACGAAATCTTCTATGTATTTTCTTTCTGTGATAGTAAATCGGTGGTCTAGAGGTAACGCACCTGCCTAGAAAGCGAAAAGTCCGGGTCGGAAGTGTGCGGTGGTTCGAATCCCGTTTGGACCCGAAACTTTTCCCCCATCCACTAGACCGTGAGTCTAGGTGCTAGTCTTTCAGATAAACGGAGATCCCGTGTGTTACACATTATTCAGTGCACGTAAAAGAACCCACGGCAACAAGAGTGTTGTCCCTGGCAAAATTCTGTAGAAAAAAGCCACTCTGATAAGGAAACAGATACACTTGCAGACAGGAAAAAAATGTATAATGAGTGGCGTTGCTCTTGTGGCGACGCGCTCTCCCGGGAGAGAGCAGCCCGAATTTCACACAGAGAAATCTGCCGTGACTTAAAGTGGTGTAGGATAAAGATAAAATAAAAATAAAACACAAATTTCTGCACTACCTTATGCAAACACACGCCCTGCTATCAGAGTCAAGTGCGTTATCAAAGTCGATTAAAACTTAAGTACCCTGGCGGATTCTTAGCTTCCAAATAATCTATGATATCATGTATTTTATTGTTCTCAACTTATCTGCTAAATATTGACCTGCTATAAAGACTGAGTGGCCATTATGGATCCGATTTGGCCACACTTTATCGTGTACCACAAGGCATGGGGACGGGATAGCTCAGTGGTCAGAGCACTCGCTTACCCCCAGCTAAGGTTAAGCAGCATCGAGCGTGGTTATCACTTGGAACGTTTGCGCGCCTTGGCTTCGGTACAGTTCCCCCACTTCACCCAGCTGTAAATGGGTACCTGCCCTCTTTAGGGTCAGGGAAGGTAAAGCAGCGAGGGAGAGGAGATGGGCGCCGCCCTCACTATGCTGGCCCCTTGAGAAGTTGAGGTCTCTGACGCCTGGCTTCCCTACGACCACATAGGTTATGGGACTCCTTTATACCTTTACAAGGAAGGGTTAGTGAGTGTGCCTTGTAGCCATCAACCTGTACAGTTCATAAAGTGACAACCATCCGATCTTTGTGACTTGGGGTCCCCTGGTGCAAAGTCATTCAAGTTAAGGTTATGAACTGTGATTGGCTCTCTGAGATTGGGAGTCACAGTCTGTCTGTTTGCCTGCGTGTG
>CM054150.1:1286647-1294147 GCA_028751875.1 Rapana venosa | reverse complement strand
ATTATCATTCTCATGACCTTTTTCTTTTATATAATCTATTTCTTCTCTCATAAGCTATGTTGGTGGTTGGGTGATCGAAATGGAAATGGGTAAGTGTACAGAGTTACCCAAGTTAAACCCCTCAGTTGCTGACAGAGGAAGAAGTATACCTACACACCAACAAATTTTCAGCAAAGAGACAGAAAGAGAGAGACAGAGAGATAGAGAGAGGGAGAAAGAGAAAGAGAGAGAGAAAGAAAGAGAGAGAGGCAGAGAGAGGCAGAAAGAGAAAGAGAGAGAGAGAGAGAGAGAGAGAGAGAGAGAGAGAGAGAGAGAGAGAGAGAGAGAGAGAGAGAGAGAGAGAAGAGAGAGAGAGAGAAGAGAGAGAGCGGGAGAGAGAGATTCAATATTGCATTGGGGGACGGGATAGCTCAGTGGTCAGAGCACTCGCTTTCCCCCAGCCAAGTTAAGCAGCGTCGAGCGTGGTTACCATTTGGATGGGTGACCTTTTACGCGCCTTGGCTTCAGTACAGTCCCCCAGTTCACCCAGCTGTAAATGGGTACCTGCCCTCTTTAGGGTCAGGGAAGGTAAAGCAGCGAGGGAGAGGAGATGGGCGCCGCCCTCAATATGCTGGCCCCTAGAGAAGTTAAGGTCTCTGACGCCTCGCTCCCCTACGACCACATAGGTTATGGGACACCTTTACCTTTACCTTACCAGAATCTCAGTCAGCCATAGTCTGCAATGGGCCTTGAACAGAACAGTCAGAGGCAGGTATATGGACACAGCAAATCGGGGGTTCAATTCCCTCTTCCCTTCAGCGGCAGCAGCAGTCATAGCAGCAGTGTGAAAAGAGAGGGGGGAGGAGAGAGAGGGTGAGAGGGGGATAGAGGGGGAGGAGGGAGAAAGAGAGAGAAGAGAGAGGGGGGGGGGGGAGAGGGGGGATAGAGGGAGAGGGAGAGAAAGGGAGAGAGAGACAGAAATAGGGAGATGGAGAGAGAAAGAGAGAGAGGGGGAGAGAGAGGGAGAGAGAGAGGGGGAGAGAGAGGGTGGAGGGAGAGAGAAATAGAGAGAGGGGGGAGAGACAGAAAGAGAGAAAGAGGGGAGAGAGAGAGAGGGGTGGGGGAGATAGAGGGGAGAGACAGAGAGAGAGAAAGAGAGAGAGGGGGAGAGAGAGAAAGAGAAAGATAAGAGAGAAAGACAGAGAGAGAAAGAGAGAGAGGGAGAGATAGAGAGAAAGACAGAGAGAGAAAGATAGGGACAGAGACAGAAAGAGACAGAGAGAGAGAGAGAGAGAGACAGAGAGAGCGACACAAACACACACACACAGAAAGATGGGGATTCCCCTTTTCCTCTAAACCCAGACAGCCAAGGCCAAAAGAGCACGAACTGCACGTGAAAAGCACAAAAGGAATGTAGAACTAGTGAAACTGACACTCCCTGCCAGACGGTCAAGGTCACAGCGCATGGACTGCACGTGCAGAGAGTGAGGAATGCAGAACTAGCCCTAGTGAAACTGACAACCATACGGTCAAGGTCGAAGACATTACGCGTAAATTGCACGTGCAGACATCGAGGAATGCGGAAATAGTGAAACTGACACGGTCAAGGTCACAGAGCTCGGATTTGCACGTGCAGACATGGAGGAATGCAGAACTAGTGAAACTGACAACCTGTCTACTAGAAGGTTAAGGCCACAGACGAGTGTGTGTGTGTGTGTGTGTTTATGTGTGTGTGTGTGTGTGAGTGTGAGTGTGAGTGTGTGTGTGTGTGGGGTGTGTGTGTGTTGTGTGTGAGTGTGTGTGAGTGTGTGTGTGTGTGAGTGTGTTGTGAGTGTTAGTTCTTCAGTTTAACATCCTTCCACCGAAAAGTGATATCAGACAGTGTGTGTGTGTGTGTGGTGTGTGTGTTGTGTGTGTGTGTGTGTGTGTGTGTGTGCGCGCACGCGCACGTGTGTGTAAATATATGAGGGAAATTGTGTGTGTTTATGTGTGTGTGCGCGCTCGTTTGCGTGGTGTTTTGTGTGTGGTGTGTGTGTAAATATTAGAGAAATTGTGTGTGTGAGTGTATGTATGCATGTGTGTGAGAGTATGTATGTGTGTGTGCATGTATGTGTATGTGTGCATGCGAGTGTGTGTGTATGTATGAGTGTGTATGTGAGTGTGTGTGTGTTTATTTTTATTCTTATTTTATTCGTTTATTTCGAGGATAATGGAATAAGCACACATGTGCTTTTTTTACACCCAGTCCCCGTGTGTATGTAGTTTTGTCAATTTTGTCATCAGTTCCCACCAGCACACAATGGCCTACTCTTCGGAAAAGCGGAACGGGTTTTAACGTGTGCGCAAGATGTTCTTCATGCGTTCGCACACGAAACCTCCTCGATTTATAGTCTCATCCCAAGTGCGTGTGTGAGTGTGTGTGTATGTGTGTGCTGGCGTGTGTGTGTTAGTGTGTGTGTATGTGTGTGTGTATGTGTGTGTGTATGTGTGTGTTAGTGTGTGTGTGTTAGTGTGTGTGTGTTAGTGTGTGTGTATGTGTGTGTGTTAGTGTGTGTGTATGTGTGTGTGTGTGTTAGTGTGTGTGTGTGTTAGTGTGTGTGTGTGTTAGTGTGTGTGTGTTAGTGTGTGTGTATGTGTGTGTGTTAGTGTGTGTGTGTTAGTGTGTGTGTATGTGTGTGTGTTAGTGTGTGTGTATGTGTGTGTTAGTGTGTGTGTATGTGTGTGTGTTAGTGTGTGTGTATGTGTGTGTGTTAGTGTGTGTGTGTATGTGTGTGTGTTAGTGTGTGTGTATGTGTGTGTGTTAGTGTGTGTGTATGGTTGTGTTGTGTGTTAGTGTGTGTGTATGTGTGTGTGTTAGTGTGTGTGTATGTGTGTGTGTGTTAGTGTGTGTGTATGTGTGTGTGTGTTAGTGTGTGTGTATGTGTGTGTGTTAGTGTGTGTATGTGTGTGTTAGTGTGTGAGTTAGTGTGTGTATATGTGCAGGTGAGTGTGTGTGTGTGTGTGTTAGTGTGTGTGTGTTAGTGTGTGTGTATGCGTGTATGTGTGTCTGTTAGTGTGTGTATGTGTGCGTGTGTGAGTGTGTGTGCCGAAGTAGGGAGGGAGGAAGAGGGTGGGGCATGTAAATGGTGAAGGGGGTGGGGGTTGAGGGGTGGGGATGGGGATGGGGAGGGGAGAGGGGTCGAAAACAGGGTCATAGTTTACACAGTGGGTGGGTAGGATTTAAATGATTCTTTGAATGTGTGTGTGTGTGTGTGTGTGTGTGTGTGTGTGTGTGCTTGTGTGTGTGTGTATGTGAGAGAGAGAGTGAATGTGTGTGTGTGTGTGTGTGTGTGTGTGTGTTGTGTGTGTGTGTGTGTGTGTGTGTGTGTGTGTGTGTGTGTGTGTGAGAGAGAGAGTTCTTTAGGGTCTTTATTCCGAGGATAATGGAAGAACCACTCATGCATTTTTTCACATCCAGTCCCTGTGACTATGCCGTTTTTGTCAATTTTGTCGTCCCTTCCCACCGGCACACAATGGCCTACTCTTCCGAAAAGCGGAACGGATTTTAACGTATGCGCAAGATGTTCTGCATGCGTTCTCACACGGAACCTCCTCGGTTTATAGTCTCATCCTAAGTACGTGTGTGTATGTGTGTGTTAGTGTGTGTGTGTGTTAGTGTGTGTGTGTTAGTGTGTGTGTGCTGGCGTGTGTGTGTTAGTGTGTGTGTGTGTGTGTTAGTGTGTGTGTATGTGTGTGTGTTAGTGTGTGTGTATGTGTGTGTGTGTTAGTGTGTGTGTATGTGTGTGTGTGTTTAGTGTGTGTGTGTGTGTTAGTGTGTCAAACTTTTTATTTTTTAGTCAAAGTCAAACTTTTATTTTCAGATGGTACATTGAATAAGCAGTGCATTTGCTTTTTTTCATCAAGCCATCTATCTAAAGAAAGAAAAAAAAGCGAGAAAACAAAAGATAATGTATATGCAGACATAGAATTAAAAAAACAAACCAAAAAAACCCCACCTAATCTATGGTAAACCATACAAATCAAACAAAAAAATCAATAACATATGCATATGTGGAATTAAAATAAAACAAAAAACCCGGAAAAATATGAGACCATACAATCAAATAATTCAAAAATCCTGAAAAAAAATACCCGTCATAACACAAACAAACAAGCAACAATAAAAAAACCAAACCAAAACAAACAAAGAAGACAAAACAGAATAAAAATATTAAAAAACCACACCAACTGCTTCCCTCCCTCCCCCCTCACACACACACATGTACACACAAACCTTCAACCATACAAACAACTGAATAAAACAACAACAAAAGGATGAATCAACAAGGACAACCACAACAAGGAAATAAACAATCAAACAAACACAAATATACATACACAACAACAACAGCGACTATAACTAACATAGGACAAGAATAACAGCCAAGACAAATGAAGAACAATATAGAACTAACAAAAGACGAGAAAAAGAGTCCAAAATATCCCCTCCCCCTCCCCAAGAAAACCACCCTAAACCCAAAACAAATAAAAGGCAAAATAAACCAGAACCCCACCCCCACCACTACCAACAATAACAACAACAACAACCAAAATTAATGGATATAAACAGAGAAAACTGATGTATCATTTAAACACTTACATACACATACACATACACATCCTCACCCATATCCCCTTTACCACATAATATACTCATATATAAGAAAAACAAGAATAACCAACAGCTATTGGATTCAGAGCAAAGAAGTATAACAAAGACATCCATTTCCTCCCTTTCCCCGGGTCATATACACACATGTACATGTGCTTTTTGGTTTGGGGCAGAGCAACGTTAATCCTTCGATCAAAGAATAAATTCAGGCAATGTAAACCCACCCAGCAGTACTAACGTCAGCAATAACAATTTAGCTCATCTAGTACAATGAACCAGAAAACTAACAGTGACAAAACTAAATAGATCAGCATATTTATGTGTAATACAAAAGAACATAAAAAGGCCAAAACAGCAAGAAAGTAAAAAACCAAAACCGAACCAATTACACAACACACACGCACTCACACACTTGTACACACACACTTGTACACACACACACACACACACACACACACACACACACATCAGATTCAAAGCGTGCTGGGGTTGATATCATATCAACCCATATATAGATCAATGTGTATGTGTGTGTATGTGTGTGTTAGTGTGTGTGTATGTGTGTGTGTTAGTGTGTGTGTATGTGTGTGTGTGTTAGTGTGTGTGTATGTGTGTGTGTGTTAGTGTGTGTATATGTGCGGGGGTGTGTGTGTGTGTGTTAGTGTGTGTGTATGTGTGTGTGTTAGTGTGTGTGTATGCGTGTATGTGTGTCTGTTAGTGTGTGTATATGCGCGTGTGTGAGTGTGTGTGCCGAAGTAGGGAGGGAGGAAGAGGGTGTGGCATGTAAATGGTGAAGGGGGTGGGGGTTGAAGGGTGGGGGTGGGGATGGGAGGGGAGAGGGGTCGAAAACAGGGTCACAGTTTACACAGAGGGTGGGTAGAATTTAAATGATACTTTGCATGTGTGTGTGTGTGTGTGTGTGTGTGTGTGTGTGTGTGTGTGTGTGTGTGTGTGTGTGTGTGTAGTATGTGTGTTATGTGTATGTGTGTGTGTAGGGTTTGCGTGTGTGTGTATGTGAGTGTGTGTGTGTGTGTGTGTGAGAGTGTATGTGAGTGTGTGCAGGGTGTGTGTATGTTTTTTTATATTTTATTTCTTATTTATTCTTTTATATCGAGGATAATGGAATAAGCACTCATGTGCTTTTTTACATCAAGTCCCCGTACGTATGCGGTTTTGTAAATTTTGTCATTTGTTCCCACCGCACACAATGGCCTACTCTTTCGAAAAGCGGAACAGGATTTAACTTGTGCGCAAGAGTGTGAGTGTGTATGCACTTGTCTACCTGTCTGTCTGTCTGCCTATTCATCTGTTTCTTTGCTTGCATGTTTGTTAGGTTAAGCAGGTAATCCTAATTTATCATATTGCGCAGCCACATTTGTGATGTATTGTGTTTTGTGTTAATTTATGTGTTTTGGCTTGTTGTAAGTATCATGCACGTCTGCTTTGTATGCTTTTGTTTTATTTTGGTCTATGTACTTGTTGTGGTTGTGAGGAGCGCGCACGCGGGTGTGTATGTGTGTGTGTGTGTGTATTTGTGCGTATATGTGAGCGTGTGTGTGTATGTATGTGTGTGTGTGTGTGTGTGTGTGTGTGTGTGTGTGTGTGTGTGTGTGTGTGTGTGTGTGTGTGTGTGTGTGTCGTGTATGTGTGTGTTGTGTGTGTGTGTGTGTGTGTTGTGTGTGTGTGTGCGTGTATGTGTGTGTGTGTGTGTGTGTGTGTGCGTGCGTGTATGTGAGTGTGTGTGTGTGTGTGTGGGAGGGAAGACAAAAATCTTGGGAAGTGTAAATCTTTAAACCCGGATGCCACGCACGTTCTCATTTCTTTCTTACAATGTCTTTTTCTCTTTTTTTTTCTTTTCTTTTCTTCTCTTTTCTTTCCTTTTCTATTTTTTTCAATTTTTTTTTCAAAGGGAAAAAAAGTTATCTTTTATATTACTCCACAAAGGAGGATCATGGGTGTGGGACAATAAAGGAAAGAGACAGTGGACGTAGAGGTAAAAAATGGGATGAATAGAGAAAGAGAGAGGTTGTGGGGAGGGGGGGGTAGGAGAGAGAGAGAGAGAGGGAGAGAGAGGGAGGGAGGGAGAGAGAGGGAGGGAGAGAGAGGGAGGGAGAGAGAGGGAGGGAGAGAGAGACAGAGAGATAGACAGACGGACAGAGACAGAGAGAGAGAGGAGGGAGAGGAAGAAAGAGAGGGGGGGGAGAGAGATAGAGAGAGAGGGGAGAGAGAGAGAGAGAGAGAGAGAGGAGAGAGAGAGAGGAGAGAGAGAGAGAGAGAGAGAGAGAAAGAGGGGAGAGGGGAGAGAGGAAGAGAGAGGGAGAGAGAGACAGAGAGACAGACAGACAGAGACAGAGAGACAGAGACAGAGAGAGAGGTGAGAGGAAGGAAGAGAGAGGGGGAGAGAGAGGGGGGAGAGAGACTGACAGAGAGGAAGAGAGGGGGAGAGAGGGAGAGAGAGTGAGAGGGAAAGAGAGTGAGGGAGGAGAGAGGAGGGAGAGAGAGTGAGAGGGAAGGAAGGAGAGAGTGAGAGGGAAGGAAGAGAGAGGAGAGAGAGAGAGTGAGAGACAGACAGACAGACAGACCAGACATAGTGACATAAAGGGAGAGACAGAGAGAGGGGGGAGAGAGACAGACAGACAGACAGACAGGCAGAGACAGACACAGAGACAGAGAGAATGGATAGATAGATGAAGGGTTGGAGGAGCGGGGTGGGTAGATGGTGGGGGGGGGGGGGGGGGGGAATGGGAGATGGAGGAAGGGGGGGGGGGAGGGGGGGGGGGGGGGGGGGTGGGGGGGGGGGGGTATGGTTGGGTGGGGTGATGGGAGCTGGGAGTGGCGCGGGGGAGGGGTGGTGGGAGTGGGGGGGGGGG
>CM054150.1:1269147-1274147 GCA_028751875.1 Rapana venosa | reverse complement strand
AAAACCAAAAGCAACACACACACGTACACACACACACCACACACATACAACACACACACACAGAGCACACACACAGAGCACACACACAGAGCACACACACACACAACACACACACACACACACCACCACACACACACACCACCACACACACAACACCACACCACACACACACACACACACACACACACACACACACACACACACACACACACACACACACACACACACACACACACACACACACCACACACAAACACACACATCCGAAAGAGATGTCGCAGCACCTAAGGAATGTTCCATTTATACTGCAAAACACTTTTGCATCGTCATAACACTTTAATACAAACAAACAGTAACATGACAGGTAAACAAATAACAACAACAACAAATTGTTGTTATAAACATTTTCTCAACAACACAATCTGATACAGACCAGTGTGTTTTTTCAATGCACAGTACTTGTCCCATAACCTATGTGGTCGTAGGGGAGCGAGGCATCAGAGACCTCACCTTCTCCAGGGGCCAGCATATTGAGGGCGGCGCCCATCTCCTCTCCCTCGCTGCTTTACCTTCCCTAACCCTAAAAGGGGGCAGGTACCCATTTACAGCTGGGTGAAGTGGGGGAACTGTACTGAAGCCAAGGCGTGGCGCAAACGGTCACCCATCCAAGTGGTAACCACGCTCGATGCTGCTTAACCTTGGCTGGGGGGAAAGCGAGTGCTCTGACCACTGAACTATCCCGTCCCAACACACAGTAGTACTAATACATAATTCAGGTTTCGAGTTTCTCACAACAATGTTTATTTCATGCTTTTCTTCTTTTGTATGGGGGGGGGGGGGGGGGGGGGGGGGGGGGGGGGGGGGAGGGCGAAGGGGGAAGGGGGCTGTCTTGACATTTTAATCTAATGAGTATTTTTGTAGAATGTTTTTCAAGGTACTGCCCACACAGCTCTACCTAGAATGTATATGTTCCCCCCCCCCACCCCTCGACCCCCTTCCCAAATAAACCAAAACATACACACACAAAAACCCACAAAAGAACTTTAAAAAAACCACCAAACCCCCCCCCCCAAAACTAAAAAACCCAAAGCAAAGAAAAAACAAACAAGGAAAACTCCAAACCAAACAACAACAAAACACAAAAAAACCAAAACCAAAATAAAAAAAACGAACAACAGTTGAAAAAACCCACAAAAACAACAACAAAATAATATAAACCTGAAACTATGAGAGAGAGGGGGGGGGGGGGGGGGAGGAGGAGAGGAGAGGGAGTGAGGAGAGAGAGAGAGAGAGAGAGAGGGAAGGAGTGAGAGAGAGAGAGTAGTAGAAGCAGTAGAGGGGAGGGACGTTGACGTCAGAGCTAGAAGAGTAGTACTCTTGCTTTAGCAACGTCAGTACTCTTGCTTTAGCAACGTCAGTACTCTTGCTTTAGCAACGTCAGTACTCTTGCTTTAGCAACGTCAGTACTCTTGCTTTAGCAACGTCAGTACTCTTGCTTTAGCAACGTCAGTACTCTTGCTTAGCACGTCGTATCTTGCTAGCAACGTCGTACTCTTTGCTTTAGCAACGTCAGTACTCTTGCTTTAGCAACAGTCATACTTGCTATAGCAAGTCAGTATCTGCTTAAAACGTCAATACTCACAGATTGCAAGCATGTCTTGGCTTAGATCGTATCTCCCAACATCAATAATAATAATAATAATAATAAATAAATAACAAAATGAATGATAAATAATAATTCTACTAAGCAAAATGAATTATTAGGCTATATCTGTAAAAAAACAAATCAAAGCGCTTGCATTCGATCCACTCCTACACAATGCAACCAACGATAATGAACAGTTTTCACACACACACACATAACACACACACACACACACGCACGCACACACAACACACGCACACACACACACACACACACTCACACTCTCACACACACACTCACACCCCAACACTCACATCACACACACACACACTCACATCCACACACACACACTCAACACAACACATACTCACACACACACACCACTACACCACACACACACACACTCGCTTTACACACACACACCACACACAACACACACCCACACACCGAGGTTATACGCTTCACTTCGGCACATCCTAAAGACATCTCTCCTCCAAATCTCCCAGGGGCAGACAGACAGCTGCACTCACCCAGAGAAAGTCACATCCAGGATGGGCACCTTTCACTCGAGCGCTCAAACTGAGCCAAGAATCTTTCTTATAACTTGGCACACACACACACACACACACTGTAATCTGACATTTTTCAGTTATCGTTTGCTTTTTCTTGTTAGATTTTTCCCCGTCTAAAATCACTACATGTGAATCGACGTGAAACTGAAGATATCACACACAACGGGCTAAATCACCAACATGTCCACAACGCTGAAACTCCTTCCTTCTTCTTCTTCTTCTTCCCTGTGGTAAAGAAAACCAGACTGGCCAGCACATCCTTTCAAAGATGCACGCTATTCAGCAGCGACCTGAGGAAGAAGATTGTGAGGCTGACGATGAAGATACCCGTGCAAACCAAGCTGTACGGCCCACGAGAGGAGATGGAAAGGACTTGTCACTGTTTCTCCCAAACATAATGTGACGGTGTACAAAAGCGAGCGAGCGAGTGAGCGAAGAAGAAGAAGAAGAAGAAGAAGACGAAGAAGAAGAAGAAGAAGAAGAAGAAGGAGACCTGAGTTTGAGTTGAGCGTCTTTATTTTGATTCAACTCCTTACGTCTGTGTTTCTCGGAATATCGTTCAGGTGTTTTTTGTAAAGAAGAGATTTGTTTACATTCTGAAATTTTTTATAAAAAAAAGAGAGGTGGTTGGTTTTTTACACTGCAGGTTTATACAAGCAAAGTATTTCATCAGTTTGCAGTTTCAGTCACAATAGAGTTACCCCCCCCCCCCCCCCCCCCCTCCACCCACCCCCCACCCCCCACACACACACACCACCACACGCACGCACGCACGACACACACAACACAGTCATCCCACTCCCTCACTCCAACCAACCATCTTCTTCAAGGGAGAGCATAAGCAGGGTTGACGAACTCCTGCCGCTGCCTGACCGACCCTTTTTCTCTCCCTTGCTCCATCTCGATCAAAACCCCATCGGGACGGGCCGGTCCATCTCGAGACTTCGACCTTGACCTCGACTCTGACCCTTTTTTAGGCTCACCCTGACCACCATATTTGGACGAGGATCGAGGCCTTTTCTTCGAAGACGTCGAGTTCCTCGATAAAGACTCGCCCTTCTTCCCCTTACGACTCGTCGTCGAGCGAGCGTCCGAAGACTTCCCGGGACCGGAAGTAAAGGAGGAAACGGAAGCGGAGCGACTCCTGCCACCGGAAGAGGAAGCGGAATAACCGGAAGTGGCGGAATACCCGGAAGTGGCGGAGTAAGCGGAGGCGGTGGAATACCCGGACGAATTGGAATCCAGCCTGGAGTAGAGAGCAGGGTCTGCGGTTTGGGCGTTGGCAGCCTCGGGTTTGCTCTTGCGCTTGGGCATTGAGAGTTCCAGCCTTTTCCAGAACTTGTCCACTTGCCGCGGGTCTTTGTCCGAGGGCCAGTCTAGGTAGGTGATGGTGTTGAGGATGGACCTCAAGGTGGCGTCCATGTTCCGCTTCTCCTGGGCCACGTCTTGGAGCACGATGGGCACGATGCGGTGCCTCTGCTGAATCATCTGGTACTGCGCCTGCCGAGTGAGAGAGAGGTGGGGCACTGGGAGAGTTAATGCCATGGGGGTGAGGATGGTGGTGAGGGGGGGGTGAGGAGAGGAGGAGGAGGTGAGGAGAGGAGGAGGAGGAGTGGTTTTTGTGTGTGTGGGGTTGTGGTTGTGTTGTGTTGTTGTGTGGTGGTGTGTGTGTGTGGGGGAGTGGTGTGGTTGGTGGATGGGGATGGGTGGGGGTGGTGTGTGTGTTTTTGTGTGTGGGGGGGGGGCTGTGTGGGTGGTGTGGGTGGGGTGGTGTGGTGTGAGGGGGTGGTGTGGTGTGGTGTGAGGTGGGGTGGTGTGGGTGGTGTGAGGTGGGTGGGTTGGGTGTGGGTGATGTGGGGGGTGTGGTGGGGGGTGTGGTGGTGAAGGTGGGGATGGTTGGGGTGGTGTGTGGGGTGTGTGCTGTGTGTGGGGGGTGTATGTGTTGTGGGGTGTGTGTAAGTGTGTTGTGTGTTGTGCTGTTGTGTGTGTGTGTGGTATAATTTGTTGTGGGTGTTAATTTGTTTTTGTGCGTTTATGTGTGTGTAAATGATTTGAATGAAAGCGCTTCGATTTGTTTCCTTTACAAGATTCAGCGCTATATAAATACCATACATTATCATTTATAAAAAGGTAAAGGTGTCCCATAACCGATAAGGTCGTAGGGGAGCGAGGCGTCAGAGACCTCAGCTTCTCCAGGGGCCAGCATATTGAGGGCGGCGCCCATCTCCTCTCCCTCGCTGCTTTACCTTCCCTGACCCTAAAGAGGGCAGGTACCCATTGACAGCTGGGTGAACTGGGGAGAACTGTACTTGAAGCCAAGGCATGGCGCAGATAGTCACCCATCCAAGTGGTAACCACGCTCGGCGCTGCTTAACCTTGGCTGGGGGAAAGCGAGTGCCCAGACCACTGAGCTATCCCGTCCCCGGTGTCCCTACATATTATTGTTGTTGTTATCATTATCAATATGATTATTAGCATCATTGTAGTAGTTACCATACAGTAACTAAGGCCTCACCTGCTGGTACTCAAAGCGGCAGAACTGACTCCTGATGAAGTGAGGGGTCAGGACCAGAATGGTGCGACGACTGTTCTCCACAGCGTCGATGATGTTGTTGGCTATGGCTGCCAACACACACACACAGAGACAAACGCGCATATTTACAAGCACGCATACATACATACATACATACATACATATATACATGCTACTTACTTATTACATACATACATCTCCAAAGGGAAGACTTAGCAAAACCTGGGCTGCCTGTATTGCAGATGATCTT
>CM054150.1:1261647-1266647 GCA_028751875.1 Rapana venosa | reverse complement strand
CAATTTCCGAAACAGCAGCTGCCTCCTCTGCTGTTTTGGAGGTCATCGTCGGACACGACGGACAAACATACAGTGATCAAGATAACAACAACAACAACAGGAATACCACACAACACAACACAATACAATATGATCACTTAAGCTTTTATTTTTGTTTGTTTTTGTTGTTGGTTTTTTGTGCTTAAGATGGAAGATCATTATAAAATATGATGTCTTCGAAAGTCTTCGAAAACTTTGAAATGGTAGAGAACACAACACAACACAATACAAAACAATATCACACAACACAACATGACATAATGCAATATAACATGATCACTGCAACTTTTTTTTTAATGGAAGATCCTCATAAAATATCACACCATTTTGCCATCATCTTAAAAAAGCTTTGAAATTATAGAGAACACAAGACAACACGACACAACACGACACAATACAATATAGTATGATCACAAAAGCGTTTCTTCTCTTTAAAGATATCCTAATATAAAATAATTTTAAAATAATCCGTGTGGGGGGGGGGGGGGGGGGCGTGACGGGATAGCTCAGTGGTCATAGCACTCACTTTCCCCCAGCTAAGGTTAAGCAGCATCGAGCGTGGTTACCACTTGGATGGGCGACCATTTGCGCTCCTTGGCTTCAGTACAGTTCCCCCAGTTCATCCAGCTGTCAATGGGTACCTGGCCTCTTTAGGGTCAGGGAAGGTAAAGCAGCGAGGGAGAGGAGATGGGCGCCGCCCTCAATATGCTGGCCCTAGAGAAGTGAGGTCTCTGACGCCTCGCTCCCCTACGACCACATAGGTTATGGGACACCTTTACCTGTACTTACCATCGTCTTCAAAGGCCTTGAAATGGTAGACGATTTTCATGACCAGAATGTGGCCTCGCTTCCACATCCAGTATGGCAGTACCACCAACACCACCATCAGCACCAACAGCAGTCCTGCGCATGCGCCAACTACGTACCAATGCACCGTCACTTCCTCCTGAGGCTCTGATTGGACACACAGCAACAGTCGACCCATTGATTCGTTGATTGGTTCATTTCTTTTTATCTTTTCGTACGTTCCGTCCTTCGTTTCTTCATTAATACATTAGTTCTTCTTTTTTTCCCCATTCAAATGTTGTGGCTTTACTTACTTATTTATTCATTCGTAGGTTCTCTACTTCTCTTTTTGGGTTTTAGTGTGTGTGTGTGGTGTGTGTGTGTGTTGTGTGTGTGTTGTGTGTGTGTTGGTTGTGTTGTTATCCCTTTCCCCAGCAAGACAATATACACAAAAAGAGCACGCACGCACACACACACATCAATATGGTATGTATGATATATTATATATAACTATATTATTATATATATATTGTATATATTTATATACTTAAATCACTCCCCCCACCCCCCCCTCCAAATAAAACAAACAATACAAAAGAGATCGCCACTTGATTCGAAGCAACGTCATCTCCCATACCAGCAATTAAAACACCCACAAACAACAAAAACCAAAAAACCCGAACCACCACCACCCACCCCACAAAACCCACCCCCAACCAAAAAAGAGATAACTCACTCTCTAGCAATTTACTAGATTAAGCAGTTCTCACCATATACAGCATTAAAAAAACCAACACCAATATACACCCCACCCTTTCCCCCCCCCCCAAAAAAAAAAAACAACAAAAAACCCATCCAACACCCACCCCCCAAAAAAAAAAAAAAACCCACCAAAAAACAAACCCCAACAAACAAAAAAAACAACAACAAACAAAACAAAACCAAAAAAAAACACAAACCCCAAAAAACAAAAAAACCCAAACTAAAAAAAACCCCCCCCAACAAAAACAAAAAAACCACACCCCCCCCCCCCCCCCCTCCCCCCTAACCGCCCCCACCCCCAAAAAAAAAAAAAAATTATTTTTATATACAAGAGAGACAACTCACTCTCGGGCAGTTCGCGAAGCCGGGAGCAGTCGTCTCCCGTGTACTGGGGCTGGCAGGCACAGCGGAACGAGCCGTCCTTGGCCGTGTAGCACTGGCCGTGCCGACAGCGGACCGGGCAGCGCAGGTGGCAGAGGTCGCCCATGTAGCCCTCCTCACACACACACTTCAGCCCCTGCTCCTGGCAGCGCCCGTGCACGCACACGAAGCCCGGTATGCATTCGCGCTCTGTGGTGTGTATGATAAAAAAAGGTAAAGGTAAAGGTAAAGGAGTCCCATAACCTATAAGGTGGTAGGGGAGCGAGGCGTCAGAGACCTCACTTCTCCAGGGGCCAGCATATTGAGGGCGGCGCCCTCGCTGCTTGACCTTCCCTGACCCTAAAGAGGGCAGGTACCCATTGACAGCTGGGTGAACTGGGGGAACTGTACTGAAGCCAAGGCGCGCAAACGGTCACCCATCCAAGTGGTAACCACGCTTGACGCTGCTTAACTTGGCTGGGGGGGTAAAGCGAGTGCTCTGACCACTGAGCTATCCCGTCCCCTTGTATGTCATGATGATGATGATTATTATTGTGATATTGTTGGGGTTTTTTGTTTTTGTTTTTAGTGATGTGTGTCAATGGGATAATGCGTGGATTGTGTGTAAGCGTGCGTGAATTGATGCAGATACAGAGACGCATATGTTGAAAGACACATGAACACAGCGCGCGTGCGCGTGCGCGTATGCACGTGTGTGTGTGTGTGTGTGTGTGTGTGTGTGTGTGTATGTGTGTGTGTGTGCGCGCGCGCGCGCGCGCTCATGCTCATAAAACACACACACGCATACTTGCATGCTTTCCTGCTCACGCATGCACGATTGTACACGCACGCACACAATCCTACACACATGCGCCCGCGTGCAAAGCACGCACACATACGTAGAGAGAGAGTGAGACAGACAGACAGACAGACAGGCAGACAGACAGAGACAGACAGACAGACAGACCGACAGACAGAGTTTACTACATTGACTAACATTGAGTCACACACACACACATAATTCTCTCTCTCTCTCTCTCTCTCTCTCTCTCTCTCTCTCTCTCTCTCTCAAACACCACACCTCCTTCCCCCACACACATTCTCTCTCTCTAACACACCCCACCCACACCACGCGCACCACACACACACACATACACTCACCCTCCCCACCTCCACCCCCCACACCCTATCCCCCCCCCCACACACACACCCATCTACCACCCCTTACACCCCACACACACCACCCCTCCGCCCACCCCCACCCCATCCACCTCCCACACACCCACGCACACTCCCTCACCCCTCCTCCCCTCACGTCCCCCCCCCTACACACACACACCACACACACGCACACACACACACACACACACGCACACTGACGCACCTGACAAAGGGGTGAGGGAGGCGGTATCCAGCCACTCCACAGTGCCTGGTGGCGCCATCTCCGTGCTCTGCCCTGCTGCACACAGCACACACAGCACAGCACAGGCAGGTCAGCATCATCATCACCAGCATCAGCATCATCAGCAGCAGCAGCAGCAGCAGCAGCAGCAGCAGCAGCAGCAGCAGCAGCATCAGCAGCAGCAGCAGCAGCATCACAGATCACATCAGCATCACATCATCACCATCACCATCACAGCAGCACGCAGCATCACATCAGCTATCACCATCATCGGTCATCACATCACCATCACAGCATCACCATATCAATCACTCATTAGCAGCATCACCATCAGCATCAGAATCACCATCACCATCATCAGCACAGCAGCATCACCATCATCATCAGCATCACCATCACATCACACATGTCACCATCACCATCAGCATCACTATCACCATCAGCATTATCACCATCACAGAGCTTGCAACCATCAACTAAACTAATACACATTTATCTGAGAAAGAAAGAAAGACAGAAGGAAAATGGAAAAAAAAAGAAAAAGGAAAAAAAAAAAAAAGGAAAAGATAATAATGAAGGGAGGAAAAGAGAAGACATTTCACAAGCGAGGTAGGGAAAAAATACACGTAACTATTAGGACATGAAATAAACGAGGAATGTAACAATCCTGACAGGAAAATGTAACAGTGTCTACATGAAATAAACGAGGAATGTAACAGTCATGACAGGAAAATGTAACAGTGTCTACATGAAATAAAAGAGGACTGTAACAATCACGTCGAGAAAATGTAACAGGGTATACATGAAATAAACGAGGACTGTAACAATCCTGACAGGAAAATGTAACAGGGTATACATGAAATAAACGAGGAATGTGACAATCAAGAGTAACAATCATAGCAGGAAAATGTAAGCAGCGTCGAGCGTGGTTACCACTTGGATGGGTGACCGTTTGCGCCGCGCCTTGGCTTTAATACAGTCCCCCAGTTCACCCAGCTGTAAATGGGTACCTGCCCTCTTTAGGGTCAGGGAAGGTAAAGCAGCGAGGGAGAGGGATTGGGCGCCGCCCTCAATATGCTGGCCCCTGGAGAAGTTGAGGTCTCTGACGCCTCGCTCCCCTACGACCACATAGGTTATGGGACACCTTTACCTTTTACTAGGAGGGATTGGTTTAGAGCTTGAAGTGAAAATTACTGGAGGCCCTGAAACTGAATGATGTCATGTGACAGCCCTGATAGGGCTTTCGTGGTCGGTAGAGCCCTATACAATTATATGGAATGAAATGAAATGAAATGAATGAATGAATGAATGATTGAATAAATGAATGAATGAATGAATACATGATTGAATAAATAAATGATTGAACTAATGCATGAATGAATGAATAATAATTGAATGTTGACTGAATGAATGCATGAATGCATGCATGAATGAATGCATGGGTAAATATATGAATGAATGCATGAATGAATAAATGATTGAATGAATGAATAAATGAATGAATCAATGTAATGAATGAATGAATGTATAAATGATTGAACAAATGCATGAATGAATAAATGAATGAATGATGATTGAACGAATGTATGAATGCATGCATGCGTGAATGCATGGATGAATGCATGAATGAATGAATGAATGAATAAATCAA
>CM054150.1:1246647-1251647 GCA_028751875.1 Rapana venosa | reverse complement strand
TATATCAATTCCATATATATATATTTTTTTTTTAACTCTTAGAAAAGCTCTGTCACAAAAGATTGAAACACAAAAAGACCCTCTAAAGAAAATCAGTGACTGGACCTTAGGGTCACGGAAGTCACAAAGGGGTCACAATGGTCATTAACATTTCGTGACCTTCCCTGTGTCTGTCTAGGTGACAGCATAAAACGTGACAGGTTCTTCCAGTTTATGCAGCAGAGAAGGAAATACATGTGTTCTCTCACTGTTCCTGTCTGTTTTCTTGTCTCTTTTTTCTTTATTTTTACTTCTGGTGATATTGTCAGATGAAGAGGGAAATAACAATGTGTGTGTGTTTGTTTGTGTGTGTGTGTGTGTGTGTGTGTGTGACGGACAGACAGAGAGAGAGAGAGTGAGAGAGAGAGAGAGAGTGTGGTGTGGTGTGTGTGTGTGTGTGTGTGGTGTGTGTGTAGTGGTGTGTGAGTAGAGTGTGTGTGTGTGTGACGGACGGACAGACAGACAGAAGAGAAAGAGAGAGAGAGAGAGAGTGTGTGTGTGTGTGTGTGTGTGTGTGTGTGTGGTGTGTGTGTGTGTGTGTGTGTGTGTGTGTGTGTGGTGTGTGTGTGTGAGTGTGTGTGTGACGGACGGACAGACAGAGAGAGAGAGAGAGAGAGAGAGGGTGTGTGTGTGTGTGTGTGGGTATGTGTGTGTGTGTGTGTGTGTGTGTGTGTGTGTGTGTGTGTGTGTGTGTGTGTGTGTGTGTGTGTGATGGACAGACAGATAAGAGAGAGAGAGAGTGTGTGTGTTTGTGTGTGACAGATAGACAGACAGACAGAAAGAGAGTGAGTGTGTGTGTGTTGTGTGTGTGTGTGTGGTGTGTGGTGTGTGTGTGTGTGTGTGTGTGTGTGTGTGTGTGTGTGTGTGTATGTGCAGGTGCATGCACACATTGCAAGTGTGCCAAGTCAATTCAAAATGATCGTTAATGAGAGTAAAAGATAAGTTTAACCAACATTTTGGCCAACTTGCCCATATACTACAAAGAAATCAAGAAAATTGACTGATTAAAAAAAGCAAACAACCCATCCCACCTGCACCATAGTATTGTATGATTATGTAAAAAAAACCCCAACTAGAACTTAAAAAAGAGAAAAATAATCTATCCTCCACCTACAAAATGAAGCAAAAACCAAGACAGTATGACTTCCAATCAATTCAGACAGATAATTAATGAAGAAACCAAAATAACAACAGCAAAATAAGATACTAATGGACGTATGTACTCAAAGGGGACGGGACAGCCTAGTGGTTAGAACATTGCATTCGCAATCTGACGACCCGGGTTTGATTCCCGTTCAAGGGGATATTTTCCCCTGGAGTTAACATCAGTGCAGACTCCACTCTCCCCAAAAGTCCTCCGGATGAGACTATAAACCGAGGTCTTGTGTGCAAACACACGCAGAACATCTTGCGCACATGTTAAATCCTGTTCCGCTTTTCGTAAGAGTAGGCCATTGTGTGCCGGTGGGAACAGATAATTTACAAAACTGCACACACTCGGGGATTGGATGTAAAAAAGCAATAAATGCTTATTCCATTATCCTTGATATAAACAGAATAAAAAGCAATGTAAAAAAAACTCCCTTTCAACAGAATAACAGCAAAAACTCGAATAATATCACAGTATAAAAAGATGTACATATATAACATTAAAAAATATCTAGCAATGCAAAAAAGCCTATATTAAAAAAAAGACCCTCTAAGAAAATCAGTGACTGGACCTTCGGGTCACGGAAGTCACAAAGGGGTCACACTGGTCATTAACATTTCGTGTCACACTGGTCATTAACATTTCGTGTCACAATGGTCATTAACATTTCCCTGTGTCTTGTCTTGTGACAACATAAAACGTGACAGGTTCTTCCAGTTTATGCAGCAGAGGAGGAAATACATGTGTTCTCTCACTGTTCCTGTCTGTTTTCTTGTCTCTTTTCTTTATTTTCTGCCAACGCAGGCAGAAGATCTTGTGCACACGTTAAATCCTGTTCCGCCTTTCGAAAGGGTAGGCCATTGTGTGCCGGTGGGAACAGATTGACAAAATTTACAAAACCGCATACTCTTTGGGACTGGATGTAAAAAAGCAATGAGTGCTTATCCTCGATATAAAAGAATAAATAAATAAATATTTATAATAATAATAATAATGTATGGAATTTATATAGCGCTGAATCTTGTAAAGCAACAAATCAAAGCGCTCAGATTTTATTTCATACCACATTAAGTCACGGCAGATTTCTCTCCGTGAAATTCGGGCTGCTCTCCCCGGGGAGAGCGGGAGAACGCGTCGCCACTTAGCGCTGCGCCACCCTTTCACCCTTTTTTTTTTTTTTTTTTTTTCCTGCAGCTGTATTTGTTTCCCTATCAGAGTGGCTTTTTTCTAAGAATTTTGCCAGGGACAACTCTCTTGTTGCCGTGGGTTTTTTACGTGCGCTAAATAATTACGTGTAACACACGGGACCTCGGTTTATCGTCTCATCCGAAAGACTAGCGCCCAGACCACCACTCATGGTCTAATGGATGGGGGAAAAATTTCCGGTCCAAACGGGGTACGAACCGCCGCACACTTCAGACCCGGACTTTTCGCTTTCTAGACAGGCGCGTTACCTCTAGACCACCGATCCATACAATGAGGGTATTTTAGCCATAAAAGGAAATATGGAATATTTCATATATATATATATATATATATATATATATATATATATTATATATATATATATATATATATATATATATATATATATATATATATATATATATGTATGTGTGGTGTGTGTGTGTGTGTGTGTGTGTGTGTGTGTGTGTGTGTGTGTGTGTGTGTGTGTGTGTGTGTGTGTGTGTGCTGAACAGCGTGTACTCACAGATAGCAACAGTTCTAAATATGTGTCACTATCACTGATGTCTTGATTGATTACACTTTTCATTAAAAACCACCCCCTTAAGTACATGACTGTTATTATAACTCTCAAGTAAAAGGTGAAGGTCTCCCATAACCTATGTGGTCATAGGGGAGCAAGGCGTCAGAGACCTCAGCTTCTCTAGAGGCCAGCATATTGAGGACGGCGCCCATCTCCTCTCCCTCACTGCTTTACCTTCCCTGACCCTAAAGAGGGCAGGTACACATTTACAGCTGGGTGAACTGGGGGACTGTACTGAAGCCAAGGTGCGCAAACCGTCACCCATCCAAGTGGTAACCACGCTCGATGCTGCTTAATCTTGGCTTGGGGGAAAGCGATTGCTCTGACCACTGACCTATCCCTATCTGAGCTATTTTGTTTATTAGCCAACAAAAATATTGTTGCTTATAAAATATTATCATACTGATGTCAAAACTTAGAAACTGATAACCTTCGTCACAATCTAATATCATGATTGATCGTCAACTCAGTCACGATCATTATCGTCACAATCATCACTACATAAATATACCAACATCCCCTATGATCAACACTCACCTACAAAGAACGCTACAAATTTGCTGAATACACACACGAAGTTTCAGACACACAACAAAAGAGGAGACAATCTAAAACACGACAACCCCATGACAGAAACAAGTCACCCATGTATCCTCTGACCTTTTCCACCTGACCTTTAAACCCAGTGGTCATTCCAAACTTGACAGGGAACCATAAAGACAAGCCTGCCCCCCCTCCCCATTCCCCAATATCCCCCCCATAATCCCCCCCCCCCCCCCCTCATGCCTCCAAACATCCCCCATGCATCAGTATGAAGGTTCTAAGCACCCCATACATCTCTGGGTTGAACTCTGGAGATAAATCCTTCAGAAGTGGATGACCCCTGGGTCAAGATATATGACCTCTTTACGGCAGGTGAGTTGACGAAATTTGTCATTATATTATGGGGTGGCATTAATTAATTTTGTGCTCAGGCCATCCCACTCTTGAGTTATAAGTTGGAAGGGACTTTGGAATTGGATGAGATGTAATTCACGGTTGATGGGCAGGATTAAGATATGGTTCATATTTGTAGTTTTGTCATCTGACACTGATTTAAGTAGATGGATTCAGTGTAGATAATAGGAAACTGACGATTAAGGAGTTTATTTATTTATTTATTTATCATCTATTTATTTATCAAACTATTTATTGTATTCTTTTATTTCGAGGATTTTCTTTATTTAAAAAAAACCCTCTTTTATATCAAGGATAATAGAATAAGCACTCATGCGCTTTTTACATCCAGTCGCCATGTGAATGCACTTTTAAAAATTTTGTCATCCATTCTCATTGGCACACAATGACCTACTCTTCTGAATAACGGAACGGCTTTCAACGTGTGTGCAAGATGTTCTGCATGCGTTCGCACACAGGACCTCGGTTTATAGTCTCATCTGAAGGACTTTTGGGGAGAGTGGAGTCAGCACTGATGTTAACTTCAGAGGAAAAATCCTCTTGAACGAGATTCGAACCCGGGTCAGCAGAACACGAGCGCATCACTCTAACCACCAGACTATCCCTATTAGATAATTATATCATAATTCTGGATCGCAATCGTACTCGAGAATTTTCTAAATCCATTCTATAGAAATTCACTGTTAATGAGTCGATTAGATATGTGTCATAATTCTGGCTCACAGTTGTAAAAGTAAAGGTGTCCCATAACCTAAGTGGTTGTGGGGGAGAGAAGCATCAAAGACCTCAGCTTCTCCAAGGACCAGCATATTGAGGGCGGCACCCATCTCCTCTCCCTCGCTGCTTCACCTTTCCTGACCCTAAAGAGGCAGTTACCCATTTACAGCTGGGTGAACTGGTGGACTGTACTGAAGCAAACGGTCACCCATCCTATCTATCTAAGGGAAAGCGAGTGCTCTGACTACTGAGCTATTCCGTCTACATTCCTACTCATGAATTTTCTATAATTATCCAGTCTAAGCCTCTTTGACACTGGCTTAAGTTTATGGACTTAGAAAAGACATTATAGAAAATCCTTGGGTAATG
>CM054150.1:1229147-1241647 GCA_028751875.1 Rapana venosa | reverse complement strand
CTTAATGAAGAAAGAATAAATATAAAAGGCATAGGGGTGAGAGAGTGGGTGGGTGAGAGAGTATTGGTGGTGGTGGTGGTGGTGGTGGTGTTATGAAATATGAAGTAAGAGTTATAGGATAATTTTTCATGTAGGTGTGACTTTTTTCAATTACGCTCGAACACGCGCGCACACAGACAGGCAGACACACACACACACACACACACACACACACACACACACACACACACACACACAGTCATGACACATAATTATTTCCGATTGTATGTCTGTCTGTCTCTCTCTCTCTCACGCACGCACGTACGCACGCGTGCATGCGAATACACACATACACACACCATTATTTCGTGTGTGTGAATGTGTGTGTGTGTGTGTGTGTGTGTGTGTGTGTGTGTGTGTGTGTGTGTGTGTGTGTGTGTGTTGTGTATGTGTATGTATGTATGTAATTATGTATGTATGTATGTATGTAAGTATATATGTATGTATGTATGTAGGTATGTATGCATGTCTGTCTGTCTGTCTGAATGTGTATGTGTGTGCTCGCGCGCGCGTGCGCCAGCGTGCCCGTGTATGCATGTATATAATGTGTGTATGTATGTATGTGTGTATAAAGACGAGGAAAACTGAAAGGGGGAAACAGGCAGAAAAGCGATTTTGCCAGATCATCTAAATGGTAATGCTCACAGGACTGGTGGTTACAGGCACCACACGTGTTCGCTGGTCTGACAATAAGGGAAAAACAATGAACAATCCCCCCTCCCCTCACCCCATCCTGCTCCCGCCCCCCAAAAAGGGGCGAGGGGGGGGGGGATTGGGGGGGGGGGGGATTGGGGGGGGGGGGGAGATTTCACTGGCACATAATTAAGGTACTTCCTTTTTGAGTGTCCCGATTCTCATCAGCTTTTGTATTGTGATATTATCATTAGCGCATGCCAGTTTTTTTCTTTGTCTGTCTGTCTGTCTGTCTATTGGTATGTCTGGCTGTTTTTCAGTTTATTTATTTATCTAGTTATTTTATTTATCTATAATTTATTCTTTTATTTTGAGGATAATGCATTAAAGCACTCGTGTGCTTCTTTTACATTAAGTCCCTGTTTGCATGCAGTTTCGTAAATGTTTATTGCCATTAAGTCAGAACAAGACTTACTTGACACCAAACATAGTCAACATTCCTAAAAAGATGTAGATTCTTAGATTTATGTATCTTCTCTATGCTCTGGCTCTTCCTGAAAAAGAATCATGCACGTATTTGATCATGTCTAACAGGTAGTCCTCGTTGTTGAAAAACTTACTCACATTCTTGTTGTTATTCATAACATTTATTTGTTTATTTTCAACATTAGATAAAAATGTTCGTGTTCTGGGTGACCACCAGGGTGTTAAGCTGTGGAACGCACAACAACAACAACAATAACAGTTACAGTGTTGGAGAAACATCAAAACAAAGTGTTACAGCAAGCGATTATTTTGCTATGTGGATCGGTGGTCTAGAGGTAACGCACCTGCCTAGAAAGCGAAAAGTTCTGGTGGGAAGTGTGCGGTGGTTCGATCCCCGTTTGGGCCTGAAACTTTTCCCCTATCCCTTAGACCATAAGTGGTGGTCTGGGTGCTAGTCTTTCGGATGAGACGATAAACCGAGATCCTGTGTGTTATATGAAGTAATTTGACACGCGTGAAAGAACCCAAGGCCACAAGAGAGTTGTCCCTGACAAAATTCTGCAGAAAAAGGCACTTTGATAGGGAAACAAATACAGCTAAAACAAATGGGTGGCGCTGCTCTTGTGGCGGCGCGCTCTCCCCTGGGGAGAGCAGAGTGAATTCCACGCAGAGAAACCTGCTGTGACTTTAAGTGGTATAAGATTTTTTTATATTATTAAATAAAAATATAAACACATGCAATTTTCCCTCCCCCATCATTTTGTCTTCTATGGCTCTAAGTAAAAATCTGTTAAAGTAAAGAATGAAAACACACACACACACAAACACACACACACATACACACAACACAACACCACAATCCCTCCCTCACCACCACAGTACCATCATGCACCTTCATCGACATGCACATGCATGCACACACACTAGTAAAGCACGCGCTATCAGCTACTAATCTAGCTTGGACACACTGAAAAAAAAGCCATTAAAAACAATCAGAATCAAAAGAAATCAACACACAGAAAAACACAGACACTACATCAAGGTAAAGTAAAAGGTAAAGGTGTCCCATAACCTATGTGGTCGTAGGGGAGCGAGGCATCAGAGACCTCAACTTTTCCAGGGGCCAGCATATTGAGGGCGGCGCTCATCTCCTCTCCCTCGCTGCTTTACCTTCCCTGACCCTAAAGAGGGCAGGTACCCAATTTACAGCTGGGTGAACTGGGGGACTGTACTGAAGCCAAGGCGCGCGAACAGGCACCCATCCAAGAGGAAACCTTACGTAAAGTTTACAAGTGAGGACGGGATAGCCTGGTGGTTAAAGCATTGCGCATTACGCTCGTGATCTGCTGATCCGGGTTCGAATCTCGATCAAGTGGATTTTTTCCTCTGGAGTTAACATCAGTGCCGACTCCACTCTCCCCAAAAGTCCTTCGGATGAGACTATAAACCGAGGTCGCGTATGTGAACACACACAGAACATCTTGCGCACACGTTAAAACCTGTTCCGCTTTCGGGAAGAGTAGTCCATTGTGTGCTGATGGGAGTGGTTGACAAAATTTTACAAAACTGCATACACACGGGAACTGGATGAAAGAAAGCGCATGAGTGTTTATTCCATTATCCTCGAAATAAAAGAATAAAATGAAAAAGAAAAAAAAGCTTAGGGAGAGCGAATGCTCTGACCACTGAGCCATCACGAACCCCTATAGAGTAATAGAGAAATGTATTAACTGCAAGAAAACAAAACAAAACAAAAAACAAAAAAGCCATAAAGCAACAAAAAAGTAGAAAAAAACAAAAAACAAAAAAACCTAAAAGCGTGTACAGTCTTTCGCAACACACAGTTTTAGTGCATTTTTATCTTATTTGGGTTTTTTCTTTCTTTCTTTCTTTTTTTTTAAAAACAGTTTTGAATAATATTACCTGGGAGCATTCGTGTATCATAAAGTGTTCCGGTTGTTGAACGCATAATAAACGCTGAAGGGTTATAAATTCTCTTTCTCTCTGTCTGTCTGTCTGTCTGTCTGTGTGTGTGTCTGTCTGTCTCTCTGTCTGTCTCTCTTTCTCATTATGTCTTTGTCTCTCTCTTTTACTTTGGGCTTCCAAACGTATGTGTGTTTGCATGCACATGACCACACGTGCGTGTATATATATATACATATATATATATATATATATATATATATATATATATATATATATATATATATATATATATATATATATGTATATATATATATATATATATATACATATATATATATATATATTATATAATGTGTCTGTATGTGTTTGTGTGCGCAACATTGCATGTATGTGTAAGTGTGCACGTGCACGCGCATGTGTGCGTAAGTATGCACTGGACTGCACAACACTACACTCCACACCACACCACACCACACCCCACCACACCTCACCACACCCACACCACACAACACCACATCACACCCATACCACACCAGACCACACCCACAACACACCACACCACACCACACCACACATTTCCCTTTGCCACTGTCAATCCAATGATATGCCTCAAAGTTGAATCAATACCCCCATTACGTGATCATTACACAATCATTGTCCAAGAAACGAAACAATGGCTCCAATCAACTCCAGATCCAAAATTAACCTTGTACTATTTTCATCCCCTGACCAGTTTTACATAATACTCTAATCCCCGCACAGGGACGGGACTAGCTCAGTGGTCGGAGCACTCGCTTTCCCCAGCCAAGGTTAAGAGCATTGAGCGTGGTTACCACTTGGATGGGTGACCGTTTGCGCGCCTTGGCTTCAATACAGTTCCCCCAGTTCACCCAGCTGTAAATGGGTACCTGCCCTCTTTAGGGTCAGGGAAGGTAAAGCAGCGAGGGAGAGGAGATGGGCGCCGCCCTCAATATGCTGGCCCCTAGGGAAGTGAGGTCTGATGCCTCACTGCCCTACGACCACATAGGTTATGGGACATATTTACTTTAAAACAGGGATTGCAGCATGAAAGAGTCATAGTTATGTCATAGGTTGTTTTCATGGTGTGTGAAAAAGGCAAAAAATCAAATGCATCAATATAAGAAAGAAGAAAATTCAATTCATCATGTGTCATTGCTTTGATTTGTTTTTTGCCAGATGTAGCACTATATAAAATCCATTTATTATTATTATTAGTTTTTAAAAAAATAAAAGGATGGGGATGGTTTTAGTTTTTCTTCTTGTGGTTGTGGTTGCTGGCTTAAGTGGTATACAATGCAATACAATACATTACACTACTATGCAATACCAAAAAAAGCAAAGATATGCAGAAAATAATACCACACAAAACAGTTCATTACAAAACACAATATAGTACAACACAACATATGAAAATAAAGCTCAGGTACACAGGAAAACCACAAAGAGAGATAGACAGACAGACAAACAGACAGACAGACAGACAGAAAGACAGAGAAACAGACAGGTGGACAGACAGAGACAACACGACAGCACAGACAGATGGCAGAGAAACAACAGAGAGGACTGAAAGGAAACAGACAAGACAGACAGACAGCAGAACAGCCACACACACAACAACGCACACACACGCACAACACACACACACAAACCACAACCAAGCGCAACACACCACACACTTCCCACACACCCACCAACACGCCAAACACACACCACAACTCGCGCATCCACATATACAACAACACACTCACCACAAAACACCACAACACCACCAGCAACACAAACATCACAAACATCACAACACACCCACACTCCACCGACACACACACACACACACACACACACACACACACACACACACAGTCACCCTTTCCAACTGTACACAATTATAATTATACAACCTCCACCCTAACTGAAAAATTCCTTATACTTGATTAGCTCGCAACAAATGTTCAGGGGGGCACATAATTATATCACCTTGAGGTCACACTTCAGGCTCCCTCCGGCTTTCCTAATGAATTATAAATTAATTAACTAATGAATTACTATCCCATTTCCTCATTCCGTCAGGGTGACACGCTCATTCATCACACGGCCACAGACACAGTGTGTCAAGGTGAATGTTGTGACTGACTGCGTTCTGTGTCTTCATGTGTCACCCGTTTTTAGGCAGTGAGGTTTAGGAGATGGTCTACAGAGGGAGACACAGAGAGAGGGGAGAGAGAGGGGGAGGGAGGGATGGAGGGAGAGAGAGAGAGACAGACAGACAGAGAGCAGAGAGAGAGGGGGGGGGGGAGGAGGGGGGAAAAGAAGGAGAAAGTAGGAGGAGAGGGAGAGAGAGAGGATTAAAAAAAATTTTATTTAATTCTTTTATATGGATTGAGAGGAGGGAGAGAGAGGGGGGAGTGAGTAGGGAGGAGGGCGAGGGAGAGGGAGAGAGAGAGGGGGAGAGGGGAGAGAGAGAAGAGTGGAGAGAGAGGGGGATAGATAGAGTGGGAGGGAGAGAAAGAGAGAGGGGGGGAGAGGATGAGAGAGAAGAGGGAAGGGCGGAGAAGGAAGGATGGGAGAGAGAAAGAGGGAGGGAGAGAGAGAGACAGAGAGACCAGAGAGAGAAAATAGTATTATACTAAGGGTAGTAATCAAAAATAAGTAGTGAACAAACCAGGCAAAGTGAAACCGATCACTACAAATGACAAAAAAAACAAAGAAAGATAGAGACAACGATTGATTGTCCAGTCAGCTTCAGGGAGCTTCTACCGTTGAGAAGGTAAAGGTGTCCCATAACTTATGTGGTCGTAAGAGAGCGGGGCATCAGAGACCTCAGCTTCTCCAGAGGCCAGCATATTGAGGGCGGCGCCCATCTCCTCTCCCTCGCTGCTTTACCTTCCCTGACCCTAAAGAGGACAGGTACCCATTTACAGCTGGGTGAACTGGGGGAACTGTACTGAAGCCAAGGCGTGCAAACGGTCACCCGTCCAAGTGGTAACCACGCTCTATGCTGCTTAACATTTGACTTGGGGGAAAGCGAGTGCTATAACACTGAGCTACCCAGGTCAAGAAGTCTATGGTATATTATAATACAACTTATGGTACTACTTTCACATTTTTATCACACGCACACATACACACATCATCATCTCTTCTTAGCCTCCCCTACCCCCCCCCCCCCCCCCCCCTCTCAAAAAAATAATTACCTGTACCGAATTGTATGCAAAAACAATACACTCCGGTGGGCTTTTTTAATTTACTTTTTTACTGACAAAAAAACACGTTTATAAGCGATTTCGTAAGATGCTAACAATACCAGTATAATTCTTAGTCTGACAAGATTTATCACTAGGTCCTTCTGTTCTGGTAAAGGTAGACTGGGGACGGGACAGCTCAGTGGTCGGAGCACTCGCTTTCCCCCAGCCAAGTTAAGCAGCGTCGAGCGTGGTTACCAGTTGGATGGGTGACCGTTTGCACGCCTTGGTTCAGTACAGTTCCCCCAGTTCACCCAGCTGTAAATGGGTACCTGCCCTCTTTAGGGACAGGGAAGGTAAAGCAGCGAGGGAGAGGAGATGGGCACTGCCCTCAATATGCTGGCCCTAGAGAAGTGAGGTCTCTGACGCCTCGCTCCCCTACGACCTTATAGGTTATGGGACTCCTTTACCTTTACCTTCTGTTCTGAATGTATTGCTTCTAACACGGAGTCTCCTTTGCATTTTTACAGATCTTTCATTGTTCTGTACATCTTCCATCTTTAGGACGTGTTAAGTATGAAGTTAATGGTGCAGAGAGAGAGAAGATGGATGGAGAGAGAAGGAGAGAGAGGGGGGGGGGGAAGAGAGACAGAGACAGAGACAGACAGACAGATGAAAAAAAATCACAATTGAGGATAATAGCTGTCTTTTTTATTTATTTTTATTTATTTATTCTTTATATCGAGGATAATGCAATAAGCACTCATGTGCTTTTTTACATCCAGTCCCTGTGTGTATACAGTTTTGTAAATTTTGTCATCTGTTTCCACAGAGAGAGAGAGGGAGACAGACAGACAGACAGACAGAGACAGAGACAGAGAAAGGCAGAGAAACAGATAAACAGACAGACAGTTGCAGACAAAAATCACAACTGAGGACAATAATTGACAGACAGACAGACAGACACAGAGAAACTGAGGATAATAATTGAAAGAAGAGAGAGCACAGTGCAGAAAAAAATCACATGAGTAATATCGAGAGAGAGAGAGGGGGGGGGGGATGGGAGACAGAGACAGAAGATAGATAGACAGATAGACAGACAGACAGAGACAGACAGACAGACAGAGACAGCAGACAGACAGACAAAGTCAGAGAACAATAGGCAGACAGACAGATAGAATGAAAGAGATAATATAAAGCAAGGAAGAGAGGAAGAAACAAAGACAGATGTAATATGTCTACCAGACAGAAAAATTACGACTTGCTTGTAAAAAGAGAGACAGAAAAAAAAAAGAAGTAAAAAAACAATAGAAAGAAGACAGAAAGAGAAAGAAACAACACACACACACACACACACACACACACACACACACACACATTGCACTTTTGTTCACTTTGTCAAATTAACACATCAATTTTTTTACTGTTATCCTACATTTAGATATGAAAAAAGCCTGCAACAGTATTCGTCCTTAACAGTTGCTCTATGATTTGAAAGGCAATGATGTCAGTGGCATGCTATGTTAATACAGTCAAAATTTCTAGATGGAAAGATCAGTCCGCACTAATCTGGGTTCAGTATACTCATCGCTCTGATTTGTCAATTAGGAATACCACAGGGATCTCTTCTTGCCCCTGTTATGTTTTTTAAAAAATTCTTGTGTATGATCTAATATTGCTACATGGATAAATGCTTCAATTACAAAAAGCTACAAAGAGAACTATCAATAATGTTGAAAATCATATTAAAGCGAATTAAACAAATATAGTACGATATGAAACAGTATAAAGTAAAACTACGTGCAGAAGTCAAGTGAAGTCAAATTTTTATTTCCAGATGGTACATTGGATAAGCAATGCATTTGCTTTTTTTCACAGAGAAAAACATGTTATGTTTTAACAATGACAATGCTCGAAAACTATCAGTTTTGATATTTAAAGGAACAGTACCTCAGTAGAAACCAGATCTTAAATTCTTAGGTGCATGTACATGACTACAAAGTTGAGCTGGAAGATGCACATCAAAACATTCATAATTAATGCTAGAGAAAGGCTTAACTTTTTACAGAGTTATTGTTTCTTAGGTATAGAGCCAGACAATAAAACACCGACACATCTTGCTTTGTATCTCTTATATTCAAAATGGATGCATGGACAAGAAATGTATTTCTCTGCTGTTGACTACTTCCCCTGAACGTTTCAAAATTTAGAAACTAGAAAACTAAAGGCTGCACTTTGTGTTCCAACTCATGCTAACACATCTGATACTTATAAAGGAGCATGCATACCATCACTCTCTGATAAACAAGAACTACTAATGAATCTTTGAAAACCGTTTTAAAAAATGATGGAGAAGTTGTAAGTGGTTACCTGCACTTGTTTCCCTCCACTACTATCTCTGCAAACAAGAACTACATGGACCAAAATGTGTGATTCAAATTCTCTTCCAAATTCAGTAAAAAGCTAGCTATTTATAAAACAAGACACAGCCTTCCAAAAAGAGCATATGATGATATCGCATTTCTGCAGCCAAGACAAAAAAAATTATACAGATGAATTCATGGAAGAAAATGACATGAATATAGCAGCCATTCCAATTTCACCTGTATGGTAGTTTATCAAGTCCCTCCATAGGAATATGTGTCAGGTGACTTTGATCTTGAATACTTTAGCATAAAATGAATGAGGAGCACAGCTTACTCCCTGTTGATGTAAAAAGTCACCTTGACATCAATTATTCTAATTATTTAAAAGTGGAAAATGATGAACCTGTCATGGAATCTGGCAAAAGCGGGGCTGGCATTTATGATTTTTTACTTTAAAAGCACAAAATCATTCTATTTGAGAGAACTTTCTTTCTGGGTATTTTGTGTTTTTGTATGTGTTTTTTTTTACCATCTACCTCAAATTCATTTGTAATCCATATGGATTTGAATTTTCTGAAAACTGTTACTGCTGATATTTACATTTTGTTCTGTGCTGATTCAAAAGCAGTATTAATGGCTCTGATACACTTACAAGGGAAAATTAGGAAAGGTATTACTTCAAATTAGGTTAAATTTTCACTATGTAATGTAGGTAAAGAAATCGAAATCACTTCTTGCTGGGAACCTTCAGTCTCATTGGAGACTTCATTAAAATGGGTTGGTTGGCTAGTTCTTCAGCCAACCAAGGGAATTTACACGCAGTACTTGACTCTGCTCTGGTTTTGTCTCTTAGAAAATTATATCTAAACTAGAAAACTGTAAAAATTATATCAGATTTTATGGGGAAACCCACACTTTAGACTAGTAACGATTTGTCAACGAAAATCAGAAATTTAAATATTCAAATTGAGACTAGATGCACCTTGTATTCTTGTCATCTGTTCCCACCAGCACACAATGGCCTACTCTTCTGAACAGCGGAACGGGTTTAAACGTGTGCGCAAGATGTTCTGCATGGGGTAGAAAGTAGTCTAAAACAGTAGCTTACTATTGTTCTATCCCTTTCAGTCTGCCATTAACCGTTTAACCACCCTATTCTTGTTGATGTATATAAAAGGATAGGATTATACATTCAAAAATACACTTATGTTCAGAAAGTAGTGTGTATCCTCTCTCTCTCTCTCTCTCTCTCTCTCTCTCTCTCTCTCTCTCTCTCTCTCTCTCTCTCTCTCCTTTATTATATATATATATATATATATATATATATATATATATATAATATATATATATAAAGCAGCGAGGGAGAGGAGATGGGCGCTGCCCTCAATATGCTGGCCCTAGAGAAGTGAGGTCTCTGACGCCTCGCTCCCCTACGACCTTATAGGTTATGGGACTCCTTTACCTTTAAAGGTGTTCCCATAACCTATGTGGTCGTTGGGAAGAGAGGCATCAGAGACCTCAGCTTCTCCAGGAGCCAGCATATTGAGGGCGGCGCCCATCTCCTCTCCCTCACTGCTTTACATTCCCTGACCCTAAAGAGGGCAGGTACCCATTTACAGCTGGGTGAACTGGAAGGACTGTACTGAAGCCAAGGTGCGCAAACGGTCACCCATCCAAGTGGTAACCACGCTCGATGCTGCTTAACCTTGGCTGGGGGAAAGCGAGTGCTCTGACCACTGAGCTATCCCGTCCCTGATATGTATATAATATAATATAATATAATATAATATAATATAATATAATATAATATAATATAATTCTCTCGAAACATAAAATATCTCTCTGGTTTTCTGTATATATTCATAAATTATACAGGTACGGCTTCCCCTATCATAATATGCTTGATATACCCACATACATCAAAGATACACATGCTTTTTAACAAACCAAAAAGTGTAGACTCATACATCTGCTAATTGCAAGTAAAAGAGAAATATGAGTTCACGACATATAAACCAAAAGTAAATGAACATTTTTCTCATATTTTTTTCACATGAAATACGACAAGGAAGAGCGTAACTGTCTGCCAGCCATAGAACAATGCTGAACTAAGACAATACTTCCAGTGTTATGGAAAACTGCATAATTTTCCAAGACTGTCCAGGATAATATGGGGCGGCGTTTTAGTATGAATGTTTGTATCTTTTTTCTTTTCTTCAGCAGCGTTTTCTGGGAACATAAATCTCTCTCTCTCTCTCTCTCTCTCTCTCTCTCTCTCTCTCTCTCTCTCTCTCTCTCTCTCTCTCTTTCTCTCTTTCTCTCTCCTCTCTCTCACACACACACACGCAGGGAACAGATGACAGAATTTACACAACCGCATACACACGGGGACTGGATGTAAAAAAAAGCACATAAGTGCTTATTCCATTATCCTCGATATAACAGAATAAAATTTAAAAACTTTTAATTTTAAAAAAGTGTGTGTGTGTGCACGAGTGTGAGTGTGTGTATGTGGGAACTTGTGTGAGTGTGTACATGTACGTCCGCGTGCGTGCATAAACGTCTGCGTGCGTATGTAAATGCATGTTCCATATGCGCGCGTGTAGTGTGTTTACAGCACGTGCTCGCGCATGTGAGTGCATGATCAAGTATGTGTGTGTGTGCATACACGTATATAATATATATATATATATATATATATATATATAAAACATTATTTATATATATTCATATATATATATATATATATATAATTATATATATATATATATAATAGCAGTGTGTGAATGTGCGCGCGCGAGCGTGTATAAGCGCGTGCGCGCGCGTGTGTATTTTTATGTGCGCGCACGCGCGCCCTCGCGCGTGAACGCACACCCAACTACACACAACACACATGATGTACAAAAACTAACCACGTCCATACTGATTGTTACGGGAATGGTTGTACGTCTGTCATTCTTCCGTAACTCAACGTGAATCCGACATAATTGGAAAATAAAAACCACGTGAAGAGATTTCTTAGGCAAAAGGACAGAGTTGCTCTGAAACAGCCTCTATGTAAATGTGTTCTGTTCCGTAACATTCAATCTAGTTAGCTGTATGTAAGGAAGGAAGGAAGAAACAAAGAAAGAAAGAAAGAAATCGAAAGAAAGAGAGAAAGAAAGAAAAACATAAAGTTAGCGATGAAGAAAGAAAGAAAGAAAGAAAGAAGAGAAGAGAAAGAAAGAAAGAGAAGAGAGAGAGAGAGAGAGAGAGAGAGAGAGAGAGAGAGAGAGAGAGGAGAGAGAGATAAGGAAAGAAAGGACAAAAAAAGAACAAAAGAAAGAAAGAAAGAAGAAGAAAGGAAGGAAGGACAGACAGAAATAAGAGAAAGAAAGAAACAAGGAGAGAGAGAAAGGAAGGAAGGAAGACAGACAGAAACAACAGACAGAGAGACAGACAGACAGACAAAACAGAGAGACACATAGACAGAAGACAAAGACAGAGACAGAACGAGAAGAGAGAGAGAGAGAGAGAGAAAGACTATGTAGTGTTCTATTCCGTGACATTAAATCTAGTTAGCTGATTGTCAGAAAAGAAAGAAAGAAGACAGAAAGAAAGACAGAAAGAAAGAAAGAAAGAGAAAGAGAGAAGAGAGAGAAGAGAGAGAGAGAGAGAGAGAGAGAGAGAGAGAGAGAGAGAGAGGAGAGAGAGAGAGAGAGAGAGAGAGAGAGGGGGGAGAGAGAGAGAGAGAGAGAGAGATGAGATCGAGAGAGAGATCGAGATCAAAATATTTTACTTCGAGGATAACGAATAAGCACATATCATGGGCTTTTTTTATACCCAGTCCCCGCCCTTAGGGGTACATCAT
>CM054150.1:1161647-1214147 GCA_028751875.1 Rapana venosa | reverse complement strand
AGGTTCAGTACAGTTCCCCCAGTTCACCCAGCTGTAAATGGGTACCTGCCTCTTTAGGGTCAAGGAAGGTAAAGCAGCGAGGGAGAGGAGATGGGTGCGCCCTCAATATGCTGGCCCCTAGAGAAGCTGAGGTCTCTGATGCCTCGCTCCCCTACGACCTTATAGGTTATGGGACACCTGTACCTTTTCATGAATACAGCTGCATTCTGACTTATGAGATATGAACCCACATCTTCATGGTCCCATGAGATTGAAGTTGAAGGGTTTTAACCTCTCCGCTATATCATCTGTCAGTATATTATAATAGTTATCTTTGTTGTTGCTTCCACTACCAGCCTTGTCTTATGTCTTCTTGTATCCTGGGTATGTTCATGTTTCCCTAAACCCACGGAACAACAACGCTGATATGAGTCCTCTCCCTCGCTGCTTTACCTTCCCTGACCCTAAAGAGGGCAGATACAGCATGGTGAACTAGGGGAAATGTTATTATTATGTTTGTCCGTCGTGTCCAACGATGACCTCCAAAACAGCAGAGGAGGCAGCTGCTGTTTTGGAAACTGGGCAGAAAGTTGATTATAGTGGAGATGCCTTGCCCACAGTACATCCCCACTCTCTCGGCCAAGTGGGCATAAGGACAGTCAGCGTTGGAGATGTTCTCCAAAGGCCAACCAGCCCCCAGGGCTGCAGCACATAAGGACTGTGCAAGTCAAGCCTCCTAGTCAGAGAGTCATAGTCGATCACTAAAGACTAAGCTGTAAAGTGGAATTCCATGAGTGGGAAAGCCACTGGTCATACAGCCTCTCACTTTGCTGTTGTTGCCCCCAGCGTCAATGGTTTAATCAAGAACTGGGATAAAGCCCAGGCGCTGACGGCTAAGGAAGGGGGGGGGGGGGGGGGGAGGTACTGAAGCCAAGGCCTGCAAACGGTCACCACGCTCGATGCTGCTTCACCTTGGATGGGGGAAAGCCAGTGCTCTGACCACTGAGCTATCCCGTCCCCATAAAGTGCTCAAAACTACCCCCCCAAAAAAAAAAACCCCAAAAAAACCCCAACAACAACACAACAAAACAACAACAACAAACAAACAAAATTTACATTTAAAAAAGAATACCCCTACCTCAGTTTTCCACACACACTCTTAGTTCCTATAATTTTCTCTTCACCACTTTTTAATGGACGTTGTCTCTATAGGCCTACGGTATAGTTACTATAGTCAGGTAGTATCAGGTAGTATCATGTGGTACTAGTATATCATTATATACTAGTATAGGCCAACAACTTTCGTCCCACTCAGTGGGTTGTGTATGTGTGTGTGTGTGCTCAACAGTATTGACTGGAAAGGGTATCATACTGGGGTTTTGTTTAATAATGTGTGTGTGTGTGTGTGTGTGTGTGTGTGTGTGTGTGTGTGTGTTGTGTGACTGGGAATGGGGGTGGGAGTGGGGGTCTGTTATCCAGTGGACCGTTACATTCTTTTTTTTTTCTCTTTTGATCGCTTCAGAGGTGGCCACAGTTGAACGCACTGACCACACGTTATGGTAGACTTGATTTTGTCCTCGTTGTTATTGTTGCTACTGTCGTCATCATTATCATCATTATTGTCACTATCGTCATTATTGTCATCGTTATTATTATCATCTTCATTATTGTCACCATTTATCATTATCATCAACATTATTGTCACCATTATCATCATCATTATTGTCATCATTACAATTATTGTCATTATAATCACAATCGTTTTTGCCACCATTATCATTATCGTCACCATCACTATTATCAATATCATTGTCACCATTGTCATTATCCTCACCTTATCATCATTATCAACACCATCGTCTTTATTGGCGTTATTATCATTATCACCATTATCATTATTATCGTCATTATTTTGACCATTTTCATTATTATCGACGCCATCATCATCATCATTGTCACCATTATTATCATCATTATTGTAACCATCATCATTATTAATTTATCATTATCATCGTCACTATGCTCGTCCCCATTTATACCATCAATGTGGTGGAAGGTTTTCCTGGGGGTTTTACTTTTCTTCAGCAACTTTTCTGTGTAAAATTGCAGCTTAATAACATGTAAACAATGAAAAATGGATCTCCTGTATGACTCATTTTGTAACAACAGGTCACAGTGCTATAACCTAAATTGCTCTCCTGTGCTAGGTATAAAATGAATGTGTACTAGTATTGATATAAAGCAAACTCATAGCAAAGAAAGTCCTCAGCCCTTAATATCAGAATCAAAGAAAAAACAGATAAAACAACAACAAGAATAGTTATCTCAAAAACTGTGTTTGTTCTTAACAGTGAGTATTAATGGCGTTTTCATGTCACATCAAGATGAAAGCAATAATGCTTTGTTATTTTCAGTTTGCTTTGTTGTTTTTGTTGTTGTTGTTGTTGTTTCTTTTTATACTTTTCACCACAATCTTCCATCATTCATTGGTTCATTTTCTTTCCATCTCGTATCCTAAATGAAAATAGTTATATTCACGGAGATAAATGATACAGGGAGAGGGAAGGTGTGCCAGTGTGTGGGGGAGGGGGGGGTGAAAGAAACAGCAGTGTGTGTGTATGTGTGTGTGTGTGCATGTGCATGCGTGTGTGTGTGTGTGTGTGTGCGCGCGCGCCTGTTATCGTGTGTGTGTGCGCGCGCGCATGTATGTGCGTGTGCGCGCCTGTTCTCATGTGTGTGTGTGTGTGTGTGTGTGTGTGTGTGTGTGTGTGTGTGTGTGTGTGTGTGTGTGTGGTGTTATTTTAAAAATGTATCTATTATTTAATTTCGAGGATAATGGAATAAGCACTCATGTGCTTTTTTTCTTTTTATCCCGTCGTTGAGTGAATGCAGTTTTGTCAATTTTACCATCTGTGGCACATAATAGCCTACTCTTCCGAAAAGCCAACGGGTTTTAATGTGTGCGCAAAATGTTCTGCGTGCGTTCACACACGGGACCTTGGTTTATAGTCTCATCCAAGGACTTTTGGGGAGATGGAGTCGGCACTGATATTAACTCCAGAGGAGTAAGTGTGTGGGTGTGTGCATGCGCACACGTGCATGTGTGTGTGTGTTCCTTTTGTAAACTGTACCCAAAGTTAGAATAAAGCATAAGAGAAAAAAGGTATTGGGTGAAAATGGGAGAACAAAGCATAAGGACTGCTTTTGAAGAAGGTGCTAGATTTGTATCGTTGTTGGGGCAGGAGTGGTCTTGATAATGATGGTGATATTGATGATGATGATGATGATGATGATGATGATGATGGTGATGATGATGGTGATAGTACTGGTGGTTGTGGTGATGATGATGATAATGATGGCGATGAAGACGATGATATAGTGGTGACCGTAGTAGTGGTTGTGATGTCAGCAGTGGTAGCATATTGGGGAAAAAAGGGAAGCACACAGATCCATACATGCATGCACACGCACACACAATCACACATATCACACACACATCCATACATGCACACACGCACGCACGTGCACACACAAACACAAATCCATACATGCACACAACATTCACACACTCACACAGATCCATACACACACACATGCTCGCTTACACAAACACACAGGTACACACTAACACACACACTTTCTAGGACTGATCGATCTCTCTCTCTCTCTCTCTCTCTCCCTTTATCTGTCTGTCTCTCTCTGCTTACTTCCTACTAAGCAAACCACCACCCCTTGTAAACACATCCAGCCCAACCTATGATACAAGCATGACCGCCCAAACGACCATCCCTAGCACTTTACCCGGACATTCAAAATGAATAGAAGCTAGAATTACAGGAACACCTTGTAACTGGAAAGTTGTTTTCATTCTCTTTTAAAATGTCCTATACGCATACCACAGGGACGGGACAGCTCAGTGGTCAGAGCACTCACTTTCCCCCAGCTAAGGTTAAGCAGCGTCGAGCGTGGTTACCACTTGGATGGATGACCGTTTTCATTCCTTGACTTCAGTACAGTTACCCAAATTCACCCAGCTGTAAATGGGTACCTGTCCTCTTTAGGGTCAGGGAAGGTAGAGCAGTGAGGGAGAGGACATGGGCGCAGTCCTCAATATGCTGGAGAAGTGACATCGGGACACCTTTACCTTTATTATGGACATACCACACAGGCCTGCTTTCTGCAAACTTAATGGAAGTTGGGGTTAGATCAAAATGACGATGATTTAGATCATTGATGGGTATCTGAGCACCCTTGGCCTACAGGAATGTCAATGAAATGATTAAAAATAAAATTTTTGTCAAGCAGGTGAGAGTGACGCCAATCCAGTCCATTATCAGTGTCCTTGTTATGCAAATTGCTTTGTTACTGGAGAAGTGTGAACTTCATGACACATTGGGAGAGGAAGACATTTTATTTATTTATTCTTTTATTTGGAGGATAATGGGAAAAACACTCACGTGCTTTTTTCGATCTAGTACCCGTGTGTATGCAGTTTTGTCAACCGTTCCCACCGGCACACAATGGCCTACTCTTCCAAAAACAGGAGCCCGGTTTCCACATGTGCTCAAGATATTCTGTGTGTTGCACACGGGATCTTGGTTTATAGTCTCATCAGAAGGACTTTTGGGGAGGGAGAGAGAGAAGGACAGAGACAGACAGAGAGAGAGAGAGAGAGAGAGAGGAGAGAGAGAGAGAGAGAGAGAGAGAGAGAGAGTTCTTCTATGGTTTGCTGGTGGTGGTGGTGGTGGTGGTTTGTTGTTTATTTTATAGGGAGTTGAAAGTTAATGATTGTGTGTATATGGGTGTGTGTGATGAGAGAGAGAGAGAGAGAGAGAGAGAGAGCTCTGAACTTTCTGAACTCTGAAATTGTGTAATGCCCATGGGCCTTTGACCCCAATACATTTCAAATTACAAGGGGAGAGGGAGAGGGAGGGGGTGGGGTGGGGAGGTGGGGACTTGTGTGTGAGATAGATAAACAGACAGACAGACAGACAGATAGATAGATAGATGGATGGATAGATAGATAGATGGATGGATAGATGGATAGATAGATAAAACAGACAGATAGAGAGATAGAGATAAAGATTAATGTGTGTGTGTGAAATAGAGGGTGGAGGAGAGACAGGGAGAGAGAGAGATTATGTGTGTGTGTGTGCGTGTGTGCATGTGTGTGTGCGTGTGTGTGTGTGTGCATGTGTGTGTGCGTGTGTGTGCGTGTGTGCGTGCGTGTGTGTGCGAGCACGCCCGCTGTGCGCATGTATGTACAACTGGGTAAAATATTTTCCCCAAATTCCAGGAAAACATTTTCCTGAATGACATGCAGTTTCCCAAACAAGAGGTCACTTCGTATAATGACACAGGCTATTTTCTTTTTAGTTTTTTAAAGATTTTTTTTCCAGGTAATTTGAGCAGCTCTCTCAAACTCGCATCCGTAAAGTGGATGAAGCTCGACTGTGTGGTCCCAGTCTTCCCACTGAGCCCACAGCACGCACACTCTGGGTAGGAGCCGGCTGGAGTCCGAAAAATCCCTATGACTTATGAGATTCGAACCTGCGATCTTCCAATCCGTAACCCAAGGCGCTAACCACTGCGCCATGGTGGCTACTTGCCACAATATAGCATTTTTTGTCTGCAATAAATATACCCTAAAATCAAGCACTTATGAATAGGACTTTGCTCATAAAATTGTTCATAAAATTAATTCAAAAGAACAAATAGGTAAAAAACTCAGCAATAACAAAAGAATAATCGGTTTCTTTTGTGGTTGAAAAATCGGTCTGTGATCTGACTTACCAAAAGTATTCATTTTTATGACTAGAAAAAACATGAAGTCTATATAACGGAACAGTACACACTCCTTTGAAAACGTTTATGCACTTCATAAACTTGCAGAGGAGAAAAATGTCAGTGAAACTCAATCACCCGAAACATTGTAGGAATTGTACACATGTTTGTTTGCGGCTGTTTTTCTCTTCAATGATTTAGCTAATAGTGTAGTTTTTGGGGATGTTTTTTTTGCTGGGGGGCGGGGGGGGGGGGGGGGGGGGGTCAGTGGAAATACCATAAGAGCGAATTGTTGTTTTGTGTTTTCTGGTGTGTGTGTGTTGTGGGGTGTGTGTGTGTGTGTGTGTGCGCGCGCGCGCGTGCGTGTGTGTACAGTTGGGTAGGGGCAGTTGTGTGTGTTTGTGTGTTTCTAATATTTTATTTCAAGAATAATGGAATAAGCAAACATGTTCTTTTTTTTACATCCGGTTCTCGTGTGTATGCAGTCTTGTAAATGGTGTCTTCCTTTCGCACCTGCACTAATGGCCTACTTTTTTGGAAAGTGGAACAAGGCGTGTGTGTGTATGAGTGTGCATGTCTGTGTACACGTGCACGCGTGCATGTATGCGTTCGTGAGCGCAAACGTGCGGTGAGTGTGTGTGTGTTTATGTGTGTGTGAGTGTGTGTATGTCTGTGTGTGTGTATGTTTGTGTGTGTGACACAGAGAGAGCGAGACAGACAGCCAGCCAGCCACACACACACACACACATCAACACACACTGAAACATACAGACAGACTCAAAGATTTCGTGCTATACAAAAATAATGTAAGGTGAATATTTTAAAGTTAAGCCTCAGGCCTACAGGACTGTCCTACAGGGAACAGTACAATTAGGGAGACGGAGAGGCAGACAGAGAAAACGATGGGAAGACAACATCAGAGAGTGGACTGGTAGCCTTGAGTGGAACGATTTGCTACATAAAGCAGAGGACCGCAGGGAGTGGAGGAACCTGGTCGCAAAGTCTTCAGTGGTGCCCCTACGGTCCATGGGACTACGGGATAGGTGAAGGTAAAGGAAGGTCAGCCCTAGCCGTCTACCCTAAAGAGAAATGACATGTTTCATCCCTAAGGGCTTTGACATCTATTGTATGATGATATTGCTTGGCATTCTGTGATATCCTACAAATCTGTCTGTCTGTCTGTCTGTCTGTCTGTCTGTCTCTCTCTCTCTCTCTCGGGATAGTCTGGTGGCTAGAGTGATGCGCTTGTGATCTGCTGACCCAGGTTCCAATCTCTCAATCAGTGCAGACTCCACTCTCCCCAAAAAGTCCTTCGGATGAGACTATAAACCGAGGTCCCGTGTGCGAACGCACGCAGAACATCTTGCGCACACGTTAAACCCATTCCGCTTTTCGGAAGAGTAGGCCATTGTGTGCCGGTGGGAACAGATGACAAATTTACACAACTGCGTACACACGGCGACTGGATTAAAAAAAGCGCTTATTCCATTATCCTCGATATAAAGGAATTAAAAGAATTTTAAATGTGTGTTCATCTCTCTGCCTCTGTCTGCCTATCATCTATCAATCATCTATCTATCTGTCTGTCTATCTTCTCTCTCTTATATATTCACATCGAAATTCTAAACCCTTTTAATCCTATTCAGTTTGTTTGTTTCATCTATGTCTTTCTGGTCAGTCTTTGACCTCAGGGCAAAAAAAAACAAACCAACCCCTTCATAGCACATTAAACCACCAACATCCTTGACACACAGGTGACTGACAATTAATTCAGATTGAATTTACCTGTGTCCCGTCCATTGATTTCGGAAAAGCATTTGATGCTCTCGACCACACACCTATCGTATGAAATCTCCCAAAGTTTTATGTCCTATTTTATGATACGCTTGAACTGACATTACCCTGTTAAATTTTAGCCGGCACAAAACAGTCAACTTAGATTAATGGGACAATACCGGCTTTTTGTTCTTTTGAACATGGGTAGGTCAAGGTTTTGTCCTGAGACACTATCCTTAAAATGGCGTGATACATAAACCGTTTGCTGAAAACATCGCTGGAAAGTAAGAAGTTTGAAACTTCATGAACTTCCTCTAAAAATGAACACCTATATCATTTATGCTATATAAATGTTTACAACTAAGGCATAAAAAAGGATGCTTCAGTATTATCATTAAGATATTTTTGTTCTTAGATGGATGGCTTGATGAAAACTACAGATGCATTGCTTATTCAATGTACCATCTGGAAATAAAAGTTTGACTTGACTCGTTTCTGGGCTGGAGCTCTACATAATTATACACTAAGGGTGAGATTATGCGTATGCGTACCCCCCCCCCCCCCCCCCCACAATCCACCACCACCAGCATTAAGGCAGCCGCATTCTGACTACGGAGATGGAAGGCCCGGATTTGACAACCGTCAAGCTGCTTTTCACAAGTTTTGTTATCAAAGATCTAGATTTTTTATCACAACAATCAACCCCCTCCCCCTCTTTCTTCTCACTCCCTCCTCTCCCCCATCCCACCCCTCCCTCTCCGTATCTGTCTCTCTCTATCTCTCTGTTATCTGTACTCTCCTCCCTTTCTCTGTTTCTGTCTGTCTCCTTCCCTCTCTCTCTCTCTCATACCCCACTCACTCTCTCCCCCGTTCTCTCCTCTCCACCCCTCCCCCACCTCACTCTTACTCCCTTCTCTCTCATCTTACCTCCCCCCTCCTCCACTCTTACTCACCCCCTCTCTCTACCCTCTCCCTACCCTCCTCCTCTCTCTCTCACACTCACTCTGTCTCCCCCCCCCCCCCCTCCTTCTTTCTCCCCCTCTCTCTACCACCCCTCATCCTCCCCTCGCCATCCCCCTCTCTACTGTCCCTCCATCTCCGCCTCTCTCCACCCCCACCTCTCTCTCTCTCTCTAACTAACCAGCTCTCTCACCTCGCCCTCACTAAATTAAAAACTAGGCATTAAGTAGCCTTGACCCAAAAGGACAAAAGCGAGAATGTGCTTTACTTACCAAAATAGGGGTGGGGGTGGGTTGTGAAGGGGGGGGGGGGGGGCGGTTGGGGGTTGGGGGTGATGGTGGGAGGAGTGGGTGGGGGTTGTGTGTGTGTGTCGTGTTGTGTGTGTTGAAGATGACTAGCGTTATTGACGTACAATGATCGTGAATGATCCGTTCTTCTCGCTTCAGTGATTTGTAGGGATTGTTGTTTCTTTAGTACTTCAGCTTTGTCTTTGTCTGTGTGTGTGTGTGTGTGGAAGGTGGGGGAGAGAGAGAGAGCGAGGAGAGAGAATGAGTGGTGTGTGTGTGTGTGTGTGTGGAGGGGGGGGTGGGGAGGTTGGTGGGTTGGTGGTGGTTATTGCGTGTGTGGGTGGGGTGGGGGTGGGGGGTGTTAGTGTGTGTTAGGGTGTGTATATGTGTGAGTAGGGGGGGGGGGGGTGTGAGTGGGTTGGTGTGTGTGTATGTGTGTGTGTGTGTGGGAGTGGGGGGGGGGGTGTTAGTGTGTGTTAGTGGGTGTGTATATGGTGGGGGGGGGGGGGGGGTGTTGGGAGGGTTGTGTGTGTGAGGTGGGTTGGTGTGGGGTTGGTGTGGGGGGGGGTGTGGTGGTGTTGGGTGGGTGGGGTGTTAGTGTGTGTTAGTGGGTGTGTATATGGGGGGGGGGGGGGGTAGTATGTGTGTGTGGATTGTGTGTGTGAGTGGGTTGGTGTGTGTGTGGGGTGGGGGGATAAGTGTGTGTTTGCATGTGGGGGGGGGGGGGGAGTGTGTTATTGTTATGTGTGTGTGGGGGGGGGGGGGTGTAGTTTGTATTAGTGCGCTTATAGTGTGTGTGTGTGTTAGTGTGTGAGTGTGCTTGTGTGTGTTAGAGTGTGTGTGTGCGCGTGTGTGTTAGTGTTTGCGTGTGTGTTAGTCTCTCTCTCTTTCTCTCTCTGTGAGTGTGTTGTTGTTGTTGTCTTCGATTTTATGTCAGTTCACTCTATGATATTGGGCGATGTGTGTGTGAGTGTGTGTAGTGTGTTTGTGTGTGTGTGTGTGTGTGTGTGTATGTGTGTGTGTAGTGTTGTGTGTGTGTAGTGTGTGTGTAGTGTGTGTGTGTATGTAGTGTGTGTGTGTGTGTGTAGTGTGTGTGTAGTGTGTGTGTGTGTAGCGTGTGTGTGTAGTGTGTGTGTCTAGTGTGTGTGTGTGTGGGTGTGTAGTGTGTGGTGTCTAGTGTGTGTGTAGTGTGTGTGTAGTGTGTGTGTGTGTAGTGTGTGTGTAGTGTGTCTGTGTGTGTGTGTGTGTTTCTAGCGGGCAAAGCTCTGAACGGGTCAGAAAAGGGGACAAGCAAGTGTTTATGGTCCCAAAGTAATGGCTAGCCCTACATGGATGTTGTTTTTATTATCTTTGGGAAAAGACACTATGGTTTTAAGTATCCCTTTTATAGTCAAACTGCGATAGAATGGAACGATCAGCTTAATTCAAGTAGTTTAAGAAGAAAATGTCTTATGTACAGGTTTATATATATATATATATATCCCTTCCCCCACCATATATATGCCACATATATAAATAATTGACAATATATAGATATATATATATATATATATATATGTATGTATATGTGTGTGTGTGTGTGTGTGTGTGTGTGTGTGTGTGTGTGTGTGGTTCAACTAATGGCGTGTGTGTGTGTGGAGAGGGGGGGGGAAGGTGGCGATGTTTCAAAGGCATATTTTAGCTCATAAGTTGTCAGAAAAATATTCTGGTAAAATTCTCTCTCTCTCTCCCTCCTCTCGCTGTGTGTGTGTGTGTGTGTGTGTGTGTTGTTTTTGACGATGTTGTTTTTTCATACCTTCAAGTGAAGATGTGTCACGTTTTTGAAATCTGTCTCCTGTCACTACTAACACCAACAGTGATGACAGATAGACTGTGTTAAAAGAGAAAAAAACCAACACCCCACCTTTAGAATACTATGGTAGGGTTTTTGTGTCTAAATGTCTGTGTTGGAGTTTTTATCATCGGAATAACATTCACGGTAAGGAGAATTTTTTCTTCTTCTACTACTACTTCTTCTACTACTACTACTACAACTACTTCTTCTACTACTACTACAACTACTTCTTCTTCTATACTATACTACTACTACTACTACTTCTTCTTCTTCTACTACTACTACTTTTTCTTCTACTTTCTACTACTACTTCTTCTTCTACTTACTACTACTACTTTTTCTTCTTCTACTACTACTACTACTTCTTCTTCTACTTACTACTACTACTTTTTCTTCTTCTGCTGCTGCTACTACTTCTTCTTGTTCTACTACTACTACTACTACTACTACCTCTACTACTACTTCTTCTACTACTACTACTACTTGACTACTACTACAACTAAATACAGGTGCACATACCTTGTACTTAAGAATACCTAAATTCAACCAGTCCACTGTTGGCCGTCGCTCTTTCTCCGTTTCTGGTCCATCGAACTGGAATGACCTCCCTCTCTCCCTTCGTCAAAAGCCTTCTTATGACGCTTTTAAATCCGGCCTCAAGATACATTTATTTCAATTCTAAGATTCTCCCCTCTTGTTCCATCTCATTTTTGTCCCTGCCCTCAACAGCCAAATCCCCATCACCCTACCGGAGTGTACAACCTTTATGTGTGTGCGTGCGTGCGTGTTTGTATATATTTGAATTTGTAAAATAAAATTTAAAAAACCTATTAATTGTAACTGGCTGCATGTAAATGAGTAGGATGAATGAAAGCGCTTTGATTTGTTTTCTGCAAGATATAGCGCTATATAAATTCCATGTATTCTTATCATGATTATCATGATTACTACCACCACCACCACTACTACTACCACTACTACTACTACTACCACTACTACTACTTCTACTACTACTCACTACTACTACCACTACTACTACTTACTACTACTACTACTACTACTACTACTACTACTACTTCTTCTTCTTCTTCTTCTTCTTCAGTTTCCGTTAGTTTGGAAGAACTATTACACTTTTAATTTTAAAAAAATTTTCATGTATGCTATTAAAAAAAAAAATTGCCTTTTTTAATCATCTGACAGTTTTTCAGGTTAACAATCAAAATCGAGACACTTGCCCACAAAATATTTGCCACACAATGTCAAAAAAATACCTCAAACAAGCGAGATGATCTGGGCCTGACTTGTCAGGCGCTTAACGGCAGCGTGACGCATTTTCGCTCATATAACGAACAACAATGGTTGCTGTCTGAGCGTTCGAAGAAGATGATATTATCTCCTTCTCAAACAAGCACTGTATAAATAATGAAACAATTCCCCTCAAAAAAAAAAGCAACAACAGCAAAACCACCATTTTTGACAATAAAAATTCGCCATACAACGTCAGAGGTGTGGTCAGTAATAAGGTCAACAACGCAGAAACAGAATTCCGCCAATGCTCTCAGCAGGGGCAGTGGTCAAGGATGGATGCTGCTGGAAGGCTCGCTAGTGGGGATGTTTTCTCTCAGCTCTACCGTTTTACATACAATTATTATAGTCCAGTCACACAGCCTTGACCTGTCCCTATTAGGCCTAGTACTTTTCTTCCTCGCTGTATAAGTTCAATCCTTCTCAACTCCGGGCTAGTTGTGACATCACTGCCAAGACCTACTTTTAGATATAAAAGGTAAAAGTAAAGGTGTCCCATAACCTATAAGGTCGTAGGGGAGCGAGGCATCAGAGACCTCACCTCTCTAGGGCCCAGCATAGTGAGGGCGGCGCCCATCTCCTCTCCCTTCGCTGCTTTACCTTCCCTGACCCTAAAGAGGGCAGGTACCCATTTACAGCTAGCTGGGTGAAATGGTTGACTGTACTGAAGCCAAGGCGCGCAAACGGTCACCCATCCACTTGGTAACCACCCTCGAGGCTGCTTAACTTGGCTTGGGGGAAAGCGAGTGCTCCGACCACTAAGCTTGTTTTTTTTCGGTTTTACTTTTTAAAAAAACAACCACCAAAACAACAACTACAATACCTACTCATAGATATAATTATCGGGATAAAAAATTACTTTTTTTTTTTAAATGAAAACTTACAACACCAACTAGAAGATATGTTAGGGGAAAAAAGATTTCGTTTTTACTTCGAAAAATCTACCTTTATTTTTACCTAAGCAGTTATCAGTGGTATGAAATATAAAATAGAAAAATAAATAAAACAAACATTAATAATCAATCATTCAGTGTCAGTTCAGATCATCGCCACAGACCTTTACAAGAAGAGCACATTGGATGGATATGTACAATACACGTGGAGTGGATGTAGACCTCCAGAAAAAGATATATACTGATTATACGTTCGATTTGATATTTATAGCAAGTGTTAAAAAACAATCATAAGGGGCTACCGAAATATGGAGAGAGAGAGGAAGAGGAGAGAGAGAGAGAGAGAGAGAGAGAGAGAGGAGAGAGAGGGAGAGAGAGGAGACAGACAGACAGACAGACAGACGATATGGAGGGGGAGATAGAGACAGACAGATATGGAGAGCGACAGATAGACAGAGATATATGGAGAGAGAGAGAGAGACAGACAGAGATATATGGAGAGGAGAGAGAGAGGACAGAGAGATATGGAGAGAGACAGACAGACAGATACGGAGAGACAGACAGACAGATATGGAGAGAGAGAGAGAGACAGACAGCAGGTAGATAGACGACAGACAGAGAGTGAGAGAGACTACATAAAGACAGACATACACACAAGCAAATATAATGACAGCACTTATGCGTACGTCGGCAAATAAGTAATTATGCATTGTACGTGTTTGCATTGTGTACTTGCGCGCTCAAGTACGTGCGTACTTGTACATGTGTGTGTGTGTGTGTGTGTGTGTGTGTGTGTGTGTGTGTGTGTGTGTGTGTGTGTGTGTGTGTGTGTGTGTGTGCGTGCGAGGAAAAAATCAACAAATAGAAGCAAAACAAGCAGACAGACAGACAGACACAACAAGCAGACAGACACAACAAGCAGACAGACAGACAGACAGACCAATCAGACTGAAAGACAAGCAGATAGACATACAAACAGACAGACAGACAAGCAGACAGACAGACGGACACAACAATCAGACAGACAGACAGGCAGATAGACAGACACAATAATCAGACAGGCAGGCAGACGGACAGAGAGACAGACACAGCAAGCAGACAGACAGAACAATCAGACAGACAGACAAACAGATATAAGCAGGCAGACAGACAGACAGAACAATCAGACACGCAGATAGACAGACACAACAATCGACAGACAGACAGACAAGCAGATAGACAGACACAGCAAGAGACAGGACGGACAGAGAGACAGACAAAACGGGATAGACACACAGACAGATAGACAGGACAGACGACAGACAGATAGATTAGAGAATAACAAAATACTGAACTGTACACATATTTTTTATCGTACTTCGGCCTTGAATCACAATACACGTCGGGGGCTGGGGGGGGGGGGGGGATGGGAGGGGAAGGGGGAGAGGGGAAGAGGAATGCAAGAATAACAATGAAATCTTAACTGAAAAAAAAATTGTTGATAAATCAACTCATCCAACATTTTATACCCCCCTACCCCCATAACAAACAAGAATAAGTCCATGGCACAAAGAACGTCATCATCATAATTATTCATATTTACAGACACTGAGAGAGAGAGAGAGAGAGAGAGAGAGAGAGATAGAGAGAGAGGAGAGATGAAGAGAGAGATGGGAGAGAGAGAGAGGAGGAGAGAGAGGAGAGAGTGAGAGAGAGAAAGAGAGAATGCGAAAGTTTTATTCATTATAGTCTTTCGCATGAGACAGAGAGCGAGAGAGAGAGAGAGAGAGAGAGAGAGACGAAGAGAGAGAGGGGAGAGAGAGAGAGAGAGAGAGATGAGAGAGAGAGAGAGAAGCGAAATTTTTATTCATTATAGGCTTTCGCATGAGGAGAGACGGAGAAGAGAGAGACGAGATCGAGAGAGAGAGAGTGAGAGAGAGAATGCGATAGTTTTATTCATTATAGTCTTTCGCATGAGAGAGAGAGAGAGAGAGAGAGAGAGAGAGAGAGAGAGAGAGAGAGAGAGAGAGAGCGGTTGTGTGAGAGAGAGGAGAGAGAGAGGGAAGAGAGAGAGGAGAGAAGAGGTAGAGAGAGAGAGAGAGAGAGGAGGAGAGGAGGAGGAGAGAGAGAGGAGAGAGCGAAAGTTTTATTCATTATAGGCTTTCGCATGAGAGAGAGGCACAGAGAGAGAGAGAGAGAGAGAGAGAGAGAGAGAGAGGAGATAGGAGAGTGGGGGGGGGGGGGAGATGCGTGGATCGGTGGTCTAGAGGTAACGCGCCTGCCTAGAAAGCAAAAAGTCCGGGTCGGAAGTGTGCGATAGTTTGATCCCCGTTTGGGCCAAAAACCTTTCCCCCCCATCCACTACACCATGAGTGGTGGTCTGGGTGCTAGTCTTTCAAATGAGACGAAAAACCGAGGTCCCGAGTGCTACATATTTTTTTGCTCTGCATGTATACAAAGTTAAGGCACTGGCAGGTCTGCATTTGAAGCTGACTTGGGAGATCGTAAAATAAAAAAATTCCCACCCTTAATTCACCAGACACCCCCGAGATTCGAACCCTCGATTTCATGGACCCAAGGGATTGAAGGTAAATGGTCTTAACCACTCGGCTATAGCATCGGTCTGTGCGTCGTTTCAAACGCTTGATTGCATACTAGATTTGCTTGAGTTCGAATTAGGTGTCTTTGTGTTGTTGATGTTACTGGTATTATTTGTTGTGCTTTTCGTGTTATTATTTTTGTGCTCTTCTTAAATGCCGTCAAAAATATTATTAATAATATATGGAATTTATATTGCGCTGAATCTTGTAAAACAAACAAATTGGAGCGCTTCTATATGTAGATGTATGTATAAATAGGTGTCATGGTTGTTATTGATGTTATTGGTATTATTTTTGTGGTTTTCTTGTTATAACTTTTTGTGTGTGTTCTTCTTAAATGTCACAAAAATATATATTTAATGTCTTTACCTAAAAAAATTGCTATGGTATAAATCCCATCACAAAAAAGATATGAATTTCTATGCAAATTTGTTAGGTAGTTGTAAAAGCCATCTACCAATACATCAAAAAAGTTATTTCTAAAAAAAATGTTACAAATATGTGCTATATATATATATATATATATATATATTTAGAGAGAGAGAGTGACAGAGACAGACAGACAGACACAGAGAGAGAGAGAGAGAGAGAGAGAGAGAGAGAGAGAGAGAGTGACAGAGACAGACAGACAGACAGACAGTAGGAGAGAGAGGGGAGAGATGGAGAGAGTGATGTAACAGACAGACGACTGAATGAAGGAGAGAGAGAGATGAGAGAGAGAAGAGTTGAGATGAGAGATAGATGTAGATGAGAGACAGAGAGAGAGAGATGCGGACATATTAATGGTTTTGTGTGCGTGCTTACTTAAATATGTCAATTTTCTTGATTTTTGGGGTGAGGGCAGGATAAAAAAAAATTATGTAAGCTTAATCTTTTACCCTCAATAACGATCATTTTGACTTGACTTGACTTTATGTGTCATAGCATGGCCACTTTCACATTTCTGTCCTCACATAATTACTTGCATACATACACAGTACACCAAACTTCAGACAGAAGCATGTTTCGAGAAAAAAAAAGATAAAATTTCCATTTACATCTGATAAAGATAATTCCGATAACAATTAAAAAAACACCATAAACCGTCCCACCAACATTAAGTTATAACATTTATTCTTAATTCACCATATATTTATGTACAATATAAACTAGTAAAAATGTTATAATTTTATTATGAATATACAGTATCTATCACAGCATCACAGAGAGCGAACAAGTCAAAATGCAGTCTCCAAAGTTGGAATGTGACTACCTTAATAGTGGGGGGGGAAGGGGGGAGGGGGGGAGGAAAAGGCCGCATAAGTTAAAACAATTTCATCATTCAGTGAATCTCGGAGCTAGTCGAAAAATGAAAAACAAAACCATCGACAGCAAAATTGTCATGTGTATCATACTGGTAAAGGTGTCCCATAACTTATGTGGTCGTACGGGGAGTGAGGCGTCAGAGACCTCAACTTCTCAAAGGGCCAGCATATTGAGGGCGGCGCCTATCTCCTCTCCCTCGCTGCTTTACCTTCCCTGACCCTAAAGAGGGCAGGTACCCATTTGAACTGGGGGACTGTACTGAAGCCAAGGCGCGCAAACGGTCACCCATCCAAATGATAACCATGCTCGATGCTTCTTAACCTTGGCTGGGGGAAAGCGAGTGCTTTGACCACTGACCTATCCCGTCCCCAACACCAGTAACAAACTACAGTTAATCACAAAAGAATATGGCACTCATGCAGCCAGTTTCCATGACAAGAAACCAACCTAGATGATAAAATAGATATTATATGTACCACCATCACAGTCGAAAAAACCAAGCACCATCACAATTGCAGACACCAGGTTCTATGTCTTTAGTCACTATAATTATCAGTTTATATCAATGTTTGATAGTTACATAATTCAGCTTCATTTCGCGGACCACATAATTTATATTGTTTTGTAATTACATAACTCAGCTTCATTTCATGGACCACATAATTTATATTGTTTTGTAATTATATAATTCAGCTTCATTTCATCGACCACATAACTTATATTGTTTTGTTTTGTCTTGTATTACTCCCCTGTGGGGATGCCTGAAGCCTGTCAGTATAAATAGCATCCCCATATTCTGGAAATTCTGAGCTAGAAATTTCCTCTTTTCTATCACTCTCTATGCTTCTACGTTGTTGATTTTCTTCCTGTCTCCCCCTTCTTGTCTCTTTTGCTGTGTTCTTGGTCCATTCTACTATTTTTTCCCCAGAAAGACTTAAAAGATAACGATTCTCTCTACTGCCGAAGTCAGCTGCGCTGGGCCTGACTTGACGGGCGCCTAACGGCAGCGCAGCACATTTTTCGCTCATATGACATGACATCAATAGCTACTGTCTTAGCGTTCCACGAGGAAGAATTACAAAGAAGAAGAGGGAGGAGGAGAAGAAGAGGGAGGAGGAGAAGAAGAAGAAGAAGAAGAAGAAGAAGAAGAAGAAGGAGGAGGAGGAGGAGGAGGAGGAGAGAAAAGAAGGAAGAAGAAGAAGAAGAAGAAGAAGAAGGAGAGAAGGAAGAAGAGAAGAAGAAGAAGAAGAAGAAGAAGAAAGAAGAAGAAGAGGAGGAGGAGGAGGAGGAGGAGGAGGAGGAGGAAAAGAAGAAGAAGAAGAAGAGGAGAAGAAGAAGGAGGAGGAAGAAGAGGAGTAGGAGGAGGAGGAGGAGGAGGAAAAGAAGAAGAAGAAGAAGAAGAAGAAGAAGAAGAAGAAGAAGAAAAGAAGAAGAAGAAGAAGAAGAAGACACAAGAAGAAAAAGTATTGTATTCTAATGTATACTACTTTCAAACATGGCACATTTCTCTGAGTGAAACTTGGGCTGTTTTCCTTGGGTAGAACGCTTTGCCACGAGACCAGCGCCACCACTTTAGCCAAAAATTCCTGTCTGCGTGTGTGTTTGTTTCCCTATCAGAATGGCTTTTTTCGAACAAAAAATTTGCCAGGGATAACTCTCTTGTTGCCGTGGGTTCTTTCACGTCTCATCCAAAAAGGGGAAAGAGTTTGGGCACAAACAAGTGGAAAAACACATCAGCACCGTTATCACATTAGAAAAAAAGGTAAAGGTGTCCCATAACATAAATGTGTGACCCGTTTTTACAACTGGAGTCTTAAGGTATAATTGGGTCAAATTGAGCTGTTACATTTTCTGAAATCTAGAGATGATTACCTTTCTTTTGATGTATGATACATTATTTATTCTACCTATAAAACTGACAAAGTTATGGGTGTTTGAATTGGGTGACACAGCGATTTCACATTCTGAGAAAATTGGGTTTAAAGTTTTTCACCACTCTAGCTAACTAACACCTTAGCAACGGGTACTTCTATTCAACTGATGATGGCCAAATTTGATATGGTGTTAAAACATACCGATATTTAGCTCATACCCCCACCCCCTCGAAAAAAAGGCATGAAGTGGAATGGAAGAAGCTTGGACAGAGGTTAATGAGGAGACTTATTAGTATCTGACTAGCATATTTCCAATAAAATTAACTCAAGTCAGCTGAAAATATGTAGAATCTAATAAATGATACTTGGTTACGTATGAATTAAAATATTATAATAGATTAATTAAAACCGGTTGTCTGTTATTCATTTCAAACACACACACACATATTAAATTTGATTTTGTTGTTGCTTTATCAATTTTTCGATGGATGGCTTCATAAAAGGCAACAATAATGTTATGCATTGCTTATTCAATGTTGTCATCTGGAAATAAAATGTTGACTTTAATTTTGCTTCTTCTCTCTCTCTCTCTCTCTCTCTCTCTCTCTCCTCCCTCTCTCTCCATCTCCATCTCTCTCTCTCTCTCTCTCCCTCCCCCCTCATACACACACATCCATGCACCAATACATGCAAGTGAAATCAGACACAATCACACTCAATAGCATTTGATTGCTCAGGAAAAAAAACAGATTATCAGTATGACACCATCCAGAGGGAACAGATGACAAAATACTGCATGCACACAGAGACTGCATGTAGAAAAAAGCAATGGAGTACTCATTCATTTTCCTTGAATCAAAACAATCAAAGAAACACACACACACACACACACACATAGAAAGAGAGAGAAGAGACAGAGACAGACAGACAGAGAGCGAGAGAGAGAGGTAGTTATTCATTACCCTTGAAAGAAAATGATCTTTAGAAATAGAGAAGAAAAACCACACACACACAGAGAAGTGTAGACCATTGTGTGTTGGTGGGAATGGATGACACATTTTTAAAAAAGCTCCATCACATGGGGACTGAATTGAAGTTCATGACTGCTTATTTAGAGTTGTCGAAACAAAAGTATTGAATCTAACACACACACACACACACACACACACACACACACACACACACACACACACACACACACACATACACACAGAGTCTGTTTCTACAGACTTCCATTATGAACTATTATTAATAGTTAATCAGTACCCAGTATCAGGTGGGTTTTTTAAAAATCAAATTGTTTAATTTTTAGGTTGCTTTGAGATGTTAGCCAGCAGTGTTCTGTCAAAAGATCAAACCCTAACAAGTGAAAATCTCAATGTTCACAATACCTCATACACTGCTTGTATAGATCTTCACTTTAACTATTGACTAAACCCTGTATTTACATCTACATTAAACTTATAAAATGTGGATGTTGCACTTTGGTAATACCCACACAAATTGGTACTAAAAAAGGACATTACAAAGATATACTCTTTGATAGTATATAATGAGCCAGGTATGATCTGAAGGTGTATTTTTAACTGATAAAAGGTCTGGATACATGATAAATACCTCAACTGAAACAAAGTGACAGTTATGACATAAATAACTCACTTACTTTGTTGTAAATATATAAGTATTAAATAATGTCAAACATTTTACTTTGAAACTAAGCACAAAAAGGTACTGTTTAGAATAGTAGTTAGTATGATTTATTACACACACACACACACACACAACACACACACACACACACACACACACACCACACACCACACACGCACGCACGCAACAACGCACACGAACTACACCAACAAGATCCCAGAGGCAGGATGAAAAGAACGTTGTGTTAACTTAATCTTTCACCCTCATTAAATATCATTTTGACTTTATCCATTTTCACACACACACATTATTTAACAACAACACAACACCAACACACACATTACACAGATTACTTTTTCCATCTAAAATCACTAAATGTGACACACGTTAAACTGAAGATATCTCACACAACAGCTACACATCACACACACACACCGCAGTCAAGAGTTACATGCACCACATTTTCTGTCAGCACTGACAGCTGAAATGCCAAAAGTCTCCCTAGTAGTATCATCTGAACAGTCGAGATCTGCAGCTTTGATCTGTACGCATACCCATGTTTATTAACATTGCATACATGTACCAGCGCTTCTTCGTGCATCTCACCTTGTTCCCTTAATAAACAGATCGCCGTTCAACCGTCGAAGTTTCTCTGGGGAATTCATCACAATCGTTTGATTTTTTTGTCTTCACAATAAGATGCAGCAGAGTATTTGGTAAAAAAAATACACGTGGTTTTTACTGATCTGCTATTTGCTGAGTGGAAGTTCCGCTAGAAATGAGCAAAACTGCTCATTATTCTTTGCAAATGGCGAAGTTTTCCAGCCATGCGGTTCTTAAAATAGAAAAGTTGAAACGTTGCCAGTGATCTCCCTCCCAACCAATCATAGCCGAGCTTCCTGTTCGTTACTACAGGCGTATGCGTCCTCAACTCTCATTGGTCGATCTACTCGAGCTTTCACGGTTTTTGTTAATGCCTAAATAACTCGAAACAGTATTTCTGATTGGTTAGATTTCGCGTAAAGACTGTGTGAAATGGAAAATACAGGTCACAGCCTTTCAATGGTAAACGACAAGAGTGGGGCCCTGTCAGGGGTAATGATAAAGGGATGACTGAAATCGCGGTTGTAACAATCGACAAAACTGGAAAACTGCAGTAGAGTAGGTCGATAAAAACGGTTTAAAAACACATTTTTAAATCATATCTAACTTTTTCCAGTACATAGATAGGAAATTGAATGGCTACAGATTCCAGTTTTGATGAAAAAGTCAAAATTGACAAAGTGTACCCCACCTTCCCTTTTTTGGGCCTCTTTCCTTTTCACTGTGTGGAGTTAAGACTCATTTCCTAAAAACGGGTCGTAGGGGAGCGAGGCGTCAGAGACCTCACTTCTCTAGGGCAGCATATTGAGGGAGGCGCCCATCTCCTCTCCCTCGCTGCTTTACCTTCCCTGACCCTAAAGAGGGCACGTACCCATTTACAGCTGGATGAACTGGGGGACTGTACTTGAAGCTAAGGCGTGCAAACGGTCACCCATCCAAGTGGTAACCACGCTCGATGCTGCTTAACCTTGGCTGGGGGAAAGCGAGTGCTCCGACCACTGAGCTATCCCGTCCCCGTCACATTATGATTGGAAAAAAAACGGTGAAAAATACATCAGTACTGTTATCACATTATAATCAGAAACACTTGGGGAAAATACATCAGTACTGTTATCACATTATAATCAGAAACACTTGGGGAAAATACATCAGTACTGTTATCACATTAGAATCAGACACAAACGGTGAAAATACATCAGCACTGTTATCACATTTGAATCAGAAACACATGGAATCGGTGGTCTAGAGGTAACGCGCCTGCCTAGAAAGCGAAAAGTCCGGGTCGGAAGTGTGCTGTGGTTTGAATCCCGTTTGAACCCGAAACTTTCCCCCATCCACTAGACCGTGAGTGGTGGTCTGGGTGCTAGTCTTTCGGATGAGACGATAAACCGAGGTCCCGTGTGTTACATATAATTATTCAGCGCATTAAAAGAACCCACGACAACAAGAGAATTGTCCCTGGGAAAATTATGTAGAAAAAAGCCACTCTGATAGGGAAACAAATACAGTTGCAGACAGGAATAAGAAAATAAATAATGGGTGGCGCTGCTCTTGTGGCGACACGCTCTTCCCGGGAGGGAGAGCAGCCGGAATTTCACCCAGAAAAATCTGCCCTGACTAAAAGTGGTATAAACTTTTGTAAAAATTTAAATCGTCAGCACTGTTATCACATTACAAAAGGTAAAGGTGTCCCATAACCTATGTGGTCGTAGGGAGCGAGGCATCAGAGACCTCACTTCTCTAGGCGCCAGCATATTGAGGGCGGCGCCCATCTCCTCTCCTTTACTGCTTTACCTTCCCTGACCCTAAAGAGGGCAGATACCCATGTCTGCTGGGTGAACTGGGGGACTGTACTGAAACCAAGGCGCGCAAAACGGTCACCCATCCAAGTGGTAACCACGCTCGATGCTGCTTAACCTTGGCTGGGGGGAAGCGAGTGCTCCGACCACTGAGCTATCCTGTCCCTTTATCACATTTATAATCAGAAAAAATAATAAAATTATATTATAAGAAAAATTCTTATTTACAAAATAAGACTTCAAGATTAAAACACGGATAATTAAGTATTTCTCTTGCCCTCATCACCGGAGTGTATAATTATATGATTGTGATCCCAGTCAGAAATTCATAAAGTCCAGTTCTGTGTGTGTGTGTGTGTGTGTGTGTGTGTGTGTGTGTGTGTGTGTGTGTGTGTGTGTGAGTGTGTATGTGTGTGTATGTGTGTGTGTGTATGTGTGTGTGTGTGTGTGTGTGTGTGTGAGTGTGTATGTGTGTGTGTGTGTGTGTGTGTGTGTGTATGTGTGTGTGTGAGTGTGTATATGTGTGTGAGTGTGTGTATGTGTGTGGTGTGAGTGTGTGTGTGTGTGTGTGTGTGTGTGTGTGTGTGTGTGTGTGTGTGTGTGTGTGTGTGTGTGTGTGTGTGTGTGCTTGTGTGTGTGCGTGTTATTTTGGTTTTTTGCGTACCTCTTGATCCATTTAGTTTTTGTTTGCTTGCTTTTATTTTCTTTGTAGATCGTCTTCCATTTTTTTCTCTAGTTTTTTGTTCGTTGGCTAAGCAAACAGCTTGACAGGCCGGTTTTATATTCTTTATATTTATATTATATTTTATTCTTTTATACCGAGGATAATGGATTAAGCACTTATGTGCTTTTTTACATCGAGTCCCCGTGTGTATGCGGATTTGTGAATTCTGTCATTCTGTCCGGCTGTCTTACTGACAATGAATACCTAGTATTTTGGGGGGGTATTTTGTTTGTTTGCTTGTGATATATATATATATATATATATATATATATATATATATATATATATATATATATATATATATAATATATATCCTCACAGTTACTAAGTATTATGTTTCATTGATTATTACAGAAGTAAGCTTGTGGATTTTTTTTCCATTTTCTTCGTTATTAATTTCCGTTCACTAGTTATACTTGTTATAGAAGGCTTGAATGTACAAAACCAACTGTCATGCTTATTCCTTCAATCAATTAATCAATCAATCAATTTGGGTTTTTTGTGTTGTTGTTTTTTGTATTATCAAGTATGAATGTGAAAGAACGGCACGGATAGTATTGTAACCCGATGTATGATTTTGTTTGACATTTTATGATTTGTTCTTTTCATTATTACTGTTTTACACAAACAAAATGATATACAATTAAGTGTATACACATGCGTGTGTGCGCACATGTGTCTGTGTGTGTTTGGAATTGTGCGCACGCGCGCGCGTGTGTATGTATGTGTTGTGTGTGTGTGTGTGTGTGTGTGTGTGCGTGTGCGCGCGCACGTGTATGAGTTCTGCAAGTGTATTGCAAAGTATCGTGGATTTTTAAGCACTTTGATTTGTCTTCGCAAGATATTGCGCTATATAAGTTCCATTTACTATTATTATTATTATCATTTTCATTGTTTTGTATTGAGTTTATTCTATTATTATGGACTGTGTAATAATGTAGTTAGGTAGTATTCGGTAGTATTAGGTAGCATTACATTTGTTAACTCTGTTAATTGTTATTGGTTGTATGTATGGGTAAGCTTTGATTTCTTTTTGCAAGATATAGCGCTATATAAATTCCATTTATCATTATTATTATTTATCAAGTTGGTGTTTTTATTTCCTAGATAGATGGCTTGATAATTAAAAAAAGCAAATGCATTCCTTAATTTAATGTACCATCTGGAAAATAAAAAATTGACTTTGACTTTGACTGAGTGACTGATTAATTGGTGTGTATGGTTGGCTAGTGGGTTTATTAGTTGGGTAAGCAGCGTGTTGGATGGTAGGTTGGTTGCGTTTTAGGTTCAACGGTTAGTTACTGTGTAATTGGCTGGCTGGATTAAGCGATTGTCTGGCTTAGTTGCTTGGTTGGTTGGCTGGCTAGTTAACTGTTGTTGTTGTTGTGCGTTCCCCAGCTTAACACTCTAGGGAGTCACCCACAATGTGCACTCTTTCTCAATCAATTGGGGGACGGGACAGCCTAGTGGTTAGAACATTGCGCTCGCAGTCTGACAATCCGGGTTCGACTCCCGTTCAGTGAGAGTTTTCCCCTGGAGTTAACATCAGTGCCGACTCCACTCTCCCCAAAAGTCCTTCGGATGAGACTATAAACCGAGGCCCTGTGTGCGAACGCACGCAGAACATAATAATTATAATAATGATAATGATAATAATAATAATAATAATAAATGGAATTTATATAGCGCTGAATCTAACCAAACATCTTGCGCACATGATAAATCCTGTTCCGCTTTTGGAAAGTGTAAGCCATTGTGTACCGACGGGAACAAAATGATGACAGTTTTTAAAAAAACATACACGCGGGGACTAGATGTAAAAAAAAAAAAGCACATGAGTGCTTATTCCATTATTCTCGATATAAAATTATAAATAGATAAATAAATAAGATCATCGCACCTGGGAATCATCTTGAGATTGAAACTGCCACACTGGATGAAAAGTTTGCGTGTAGGACCGGTTGTCAAGTACCTCGCAATATTACAGGCAGCCACACTCCGACTTCAGAAAATGCTTGTTAATCGAGAATGAGTTCAGCTTGATTGCTTGTTTGCTTAGCTGCATTTTTTTCTCTTATTTTTTTCCCCGCTTCTATTCTTGCTACGTAACGATTTAAACCACGACAAACATATATTATTCTCGCATCAAACTGTTGGCTGATTTCATCCCTATATATATCAAGTTCTTGAAAACTGAAACCGGTTACAACCCCCCCCCCCCCCCAAAAAAAAAAAAAAACAACAACAAAAAAAACCCCCAAACAAACCCTAACAAGTCTTTAGAAAAAGTTTGTCAAAAATGACGTCAGCGGTTTTCCACGTCACTGATGACGTCAGGGTTCTGAGGGCCGGCGAGAGAGGAGTGGAGGGTGTTGCGGCGTTTCTTGAGGTCTTGCAACTTGTTCTGCAACATCTGACCCTGCCTGTCTCTGTTCTCTGCCAATCTGCAACAAGGGAAGAACGGAGAGATGCGGTTGGTGAGGTTCTTGACCGTCTTTGGAAGTATGGTTGTCCAGGCAGGGCTAAAGTCTTATTATTTTATTATTCAAAAAAGAAAAACAGCAACCCCCACTTGGGCTTAAGGTTAAGGGCAACCCTAAAAAAAACAACAACAACAACAACAACAACAACCCCCAAACAACAACAACAAACAACAACAAAAACCCAACAACAACAAAAAACAAAAACAAACAAACAAAACCCACCAAATAAGCAAACAAACACACGAAACAACAACAAACAAAATCTAACAAAACAAATCACACAAAAACAAAACACCATGCCTTTGTGTGGTATCATAGGGACCGGACAAAAACTTTCCTCCATCGCAACAACTTCAATAGAATTCGGCAATACGTCAGTTCCTTTGGCCAGCTCCGTGAAGTATTTAGGTGTAGTTCTCGGCAACACACTCTCTATGAAAAAATTCATCACCCAGACCTGCCAGTCTCGCTACTATCAATTACGGCGAATAAGCGCAATTCGCAAGCATCTGTCCACTGACGCAACTTCCAAGCTTGTCACATCTCTCATTCTTTCACGTTTAGACTACTGTCATTCTCTTTTGGCTGGCCTACCAGCATCATCTATCCATTCTCTTCAACGCTTGCAAAACTCTGCAGCTCGACGGGTCCTAAGAAAGAAAAAATCTGAACACATCACTCCTCTTCTGCGATCTGGCTGCCTGTCTCACAGAGACTGTTTCAAATGTTTCCACAAATCTGCACCCTCTTAGCTCTGTAGCTGTCTTCACTTGTATACTCCATCCCGTTCCCTTCGCTCAGCTGCAGATACTTTGTGCTTTCGAACACCCAAATTCAAACAAACCACTGTTGGCCGTCGCTCTTTCTCTGTTTCTGGTCCATCCACCTGGAATGACCTCCCTCTTTCACTTCGCCTAAAAAGCCTTCACTTGATTCCTTCAAATCCAGCCTCAAAACGCACCTATTTCCTACCTGACACTTTCCCCTCATATCTGTTCCTACTTTTTCAACAGCCGCGCGCGCGCGTGTGTGTGTTGTGTGTGTGTGTGTGTGTGTGTGTGTGTGTGCATAAACTTGAAATATCTTATGTTATTTTAGGAAAGTTGCATGCGTGTAAATGATTTGAGTGCAAGCGCTTCGATTTGTTTGTTTTACAAGATTCAGCGCTATATAAATTCCATATATTATTATTATTATTAATTTTTTTAATCTAAAAAATATATTAAAATTAAAAAACATTTAAATTAAATATAATATTATTATTATTATTCAAAACGAGCAAGAACGGTTAAAGGGAAATAACTGCTGTATGCTCTCTTAAATTAATTCATTCTTTCTCTCCCCGAAACAGCAGTAAATAAACTACTACAGCTATGAAAAAGCAACTTCTATGCATACATATATACATATATGTATTATATATATATATATTATATATATATATATATATATAATATATAATCTCTAAAGAAAAAATACTTAAAAGCTAAAAAAACACAAAAAACAGTAGCATATATATACACAGTAATACTGAAGCCAGCACACCTTAAAGCCCGTCCCACACTTTGGAAGAGTAGGCCATTGTGTGAGAACGGATCACAAAGTTTACAAAAGTGCATGCACACAGGGACTGAATGTAAAAATAAAGCACACGAATCCTTATTCCATTATCCTCCTCGAGAAAAAAATAAAGAAAATAAACTAAAACTAAGAAAGAAAGAATGAGTATTGAAGTGTAGGATTTTTTTTTGTATTCTGTTATTCGCTTCAATTTTGTATAATTATAAAACCAGCTCAGACTCACGTAGCATTTTCGTGCTTGCTTGCGCGGGCCTGTCACAAGCTGCTTCAAGAATTGTTGTACTATTTTTAGGGTAGCCCGAGGCACTCAAGTGGGATGACTTGCGAGGGACCACAGTCCTCTAAATCGGAGAAATTCCACTGGGACTATACTACAATCTCACACCAACAAACTGGATCTTGTAGTTTGAATGTAGGGACGGGATAGCTCAGTGGTCAGAGCACTCGCTTTACTCCAAGCTAAGGTTAAGCAGCATCGAGCGTGGTTACCACTTGGATGGGTGACTGTTTGCGCGCCTTGGCTTCAGTACAGTTCACCCAGCTGTAAATGGGTACCTGCCCTCTTTAGGGTCAGGGAAGGTAAAGCAGCGAGGGAGAGGAGATGGACGCCGCCCTCAATATGCTGGCCCCTAGAGAAGTTGAGGTATCTGATGCCTCGCTCCCCTACGACCACATAGGTTATGGGACACCTGTACCTTTAGTTACAATATGGGTGAGGTTCTGAAGGGTTTTATGCCAGAAAATAGTGGGAAACAAATTTATAGTTTTCCACCAAAAGCGTTGATTAAAAAAACCACGACAACAACCCAAAACTGTAGGTGTAAATAAGAATGTAGGCACACTTCGTTAACATGTTTCATTTATTTTGTTTCCATTTGTTCGGTTTAATTAAAACGAAGATGCTCAATGATTGAGCATATGCAGGACAACACAAAACACATTTTCAAAGAATTTCGTCAGCTGTCCGATATGGCAAAAGTAAATTTTAAAAAATAATATCACATTAAGTTTAGGAAAAGTGTGGTTTTTAAGATGTTTTTTTTCCAAATACATTTTACATGATGTTGATAGACACTATGTAAGATTGACAGTAAGTACTCTCTCTCTCTCTCCCTCTCTCTCTCTCGTTTGTCTGTGTGTGTGTGTGTGTGTGTGTGTGTGTGTGTGTGTGTGTGTGTGTGTGTGTGTGTGTGTGTGTGTCTCTGTCACTGTCTCTCTCTGTGTCTGTCTGTCTGTCTGTCTGACTCTCTCTCTCTCTCTCTCTCTCTGCTGTGTCTCTATTTGTCTGTGTGTGTCTCCGTCTGTCTCTCTCTCTCTCTCTTTCTCTCTCTCACACTGTCTGTCCATCTCTCTCTCTCTCTCTCTCTCTCTCTCCCTCTCTCTCTCTCTCTCTCTCTCTCTCTCTCTCTCTCTCTCTCTCTCCCTCTCTATGTATAAGCGTGGTTTCTGTAAAGCACAACACAAAGCACGTTTGAAACAAGCAGGGTAATGCAGTGGTAACAGTTACAGAGGCTGCATCTGCCTGTTTGCCTTTTCCATTCCATAATTGATGCTTACGGCTACAGTCATTATTTTGATCTGTCGTGCGTTACATATTGGTCCATTAGATAGAAAGTTGCCTTTTTTGTTTGTATGTTTGATGTCTGTGTTGTTGTTGTTGTATTATAGTTGTGTAAATTGTATCGTTATGAAGTGAGGTTGAACTTGACTACATTACGTCAGAACTGTGCTACAGTTGAATTGTACTAAGCTACGCTACAGTACACTGCACTACATTATACTACTCTACACTGCACTACACTATATTACAATACATTACACAGAACTACACTACACTATACTGCACAACATTACGCTACTCTACACTACACTGCACTACACTATATTACACTACACAGAACTACACTACAATGCACTACACTACATTACACTACACAGAACTGCACTGCACTGCGCTACATTTCACTACACTATAATACACTACACTAAACTGTACTACATGCACTACACTACACTACACTACACTGCACTGCACTGCACTGCACTGCACTACACTACACTACACTACATTACACAGAACTGCATTGCACTACACTACACTACACTACGCTATACTATATTATACTACACTGCACTACACTACACTATACTTTAATACACTACACTACAATACACTGCCCTACACAGCACGGCATTGCACTACACTATACTACACTGCAGTGCATTTTACTATTCTGTACTACATTACGCTACACTGTACTGCACTACATTACACAACATTACATTACACTACACTACACGGGATAGCCTGGAGTTAACATCAGTGCAGACTCCACTCTCCCCCAAAGTCCTTCGGATGAGACTATAAACCGAAGTCCCGTGTGCGAACGCACGCAGAACATCTTGCGCACACGTTAAAACCCGTACCGCTTTTCGGAAGAGTAGGCCATTGTGTGCCGGTGGGGATGGATGACAAAATGTACAAAATCGTATACACACGGGGACTGCATGTAAGAAAAAGCACGAGTGCTTATTCCATTATCGTGGAAATAAAAGAATAAAAGAAAAGTCAAATAAATAAATATTGTATTGTGTTATGTTGTATTGTATTGTATTGTACTGTATTGTACTGCATTGCAATGCATTATATACTACTTAGTTTAAGCATATTTTTCTCAGTGAAATTCAGTCTGCTCTCCCCGTTGAGAGTAGATTCGCCACAAGAGCAGCGCCACACCCATACTTTTCTCCTCTCCATGCTGCATATATTTCATCTCGAGAGTAGGCCTTTCTTTTTCAAATTGAACTTTGCAATAGACTGCCATGGGTTCTTTTACGTGCGCTGACAATAACATACTTGTGGCAAAGCCTTTGTTGTAGCACTATGTTCGGGTCTTCTCAAAACGTATTGCGTAAGATTTGACTAATTCATTCTAAGCCACGCGCGCAGTCTACAGGTAAAGATTTCAAACAGGTGATCAATAATTGATAGGTTAGAAAAACGAATTGGCACAGCCAGCACGGACAGCTATTGACAGGGATTCAAGTGACTGTCAGTCTCTGTATGGCTGTTGTGAGCAGTTCACACAGACACAGAGAGACAGACAAAGAGACAGGAAGAGAGACAGACAGACACACACTCACACACTCTCACACTTGCATTCGCGCGCACACACATACACACACATATATGTGTGTGTATGTATGTATTATGTATGTATATATATATGTATATATTATATATATATACATATACACTTACACACACACACACTATCTCTATCTCTCACACAGTGTTTGTTATACACATACAGCCTCTCTGTATCTTTGTATCTATCTATCTCTCTCTCTTATGCGCGCGCGCGCGCGCGCGCCACCACACACACACACACACACACACACACACACACACACACACACACACACACACGCGCGCCCAACACGCACACACACCCTCTCTCTCTCTCCACGAACACACCACACACACACACACACACACACACACACACACACACACACACTCTCTCTCTCTCTCTCTCTCTCTGTCTGTCTTTCTTTCTCTCTCTCTCAGACACACAGACATATACACAGACACACACACAGACAGACAAATATATACACGCACAGACTCTCTCTCTCTCTCTCTCCTCTCTCTCTCCTATTATATATATATATATATATATATATACACATCACACAGAATCTCTCTCTACGCCCCTCTCTCTTCCTCCCCCTTCTCTCTCTCTCTCATTCTCTTTCTCTCTCTCCCTCTCACACACACAAACAGAGTCTCTCTCTACCCCTACTCCCCCCCCCCTCTCTCTCTCTCTCACACACACACACACACCTAATGTGCCAACACTGTTCAATAATTGATCACTGTCTCTATATTCAAACTGTGTCGCTGGTTTTGACTGGGTAGTGTGCGTGGCGTTTGTCTTTCTGCTTGCTAAGTTTCCGTTTGTTTTTCGTTAGTGTAAAAAAAAAGGTAAAGGTAAAGGTGTCCCTTAACCTATGTGGTCGTAGAGGAGCGAGGCATCAGAGACCTCAACTTCTCCAGGGGCCAGCATATTGAGGGCACCGCCCATCCCATCTCCTCTCCCTCGCTGCTTTACCTTCCCTGACCCTAAAGAGGGCAGGTACCTATTTACAGCTGGATGAACTGGGGGCGGGACTGTACTGAAGCCAAGGCGCGGCGCAAACGGTCACCCATCCAAGTGGTAACCACGCTCGATGCTGCTTAGCCTTGGCTGGGGGAAAAGCGAGTGCTCTGACCACTGAGCTATCCCGTCCTCTTTCGTTTGTGATTTAAACTAAACTCTGAATGAGGCCATCCACTCAGCAGACAAGGTTTTATTATTTACTTTTGTAGCATTCTACGAGCACAACAGTTTTACCCACCATTGAGGTAGCCGCATTCCGACCTCAGGATTGAGGTGCAAATACGACATTATGCGATGTGCATGCAGGTTTGGGTTTTTTTCCCAATTGATCAGCTGTTCCTACTGGTACGTATATTGGTCATTTTTGAAAAGCGGAACATGTTTTTAGTTGGTTCTTTTTCAATTTTATTCTTTTATTTCGAGGATAATGGAATAAGCACTATGTTATCTATCTATTTATTTATTCTTTTATATCGAGGATAATGGAATAAGCACTCATGTGCTTTTTTACATCCAGTCCCCGTGTGTATGCGGTTTTGTAAATTCTGTCATCTGTTCCAACTGGCACACAATGGCCTACTCTTACGAAAAGCAGAACAGGATTTAACGTGTGCTCAAGATGTTCTGCGTGCGTTCGCACACGGGGCCTCGGTTTATAGTCTCATCCAGTCCCCAGTGTGTATGCAGTTTTGTAAATTTTTGTCACCCGTTCATAAAGTCTTTAACGTGTGCATAAGATGTTCTGTGCGCGTTCTTACACCGGACATCGGTTTACAACCTCATCCACAGGACTTTTAAGGGGTCGAGTCCGTACTGATTTCAAGTCCTAGGGGGAAAATCCCCTTTGTATCGTTGCCTTGGTGATGACTTGAACTCAAGATGTCAGATTGCGAGCTAAAATAATGCTCTAACCACTAAGGTATCCCATCCCCTCACCTCACCTATCCCGTAGTCCCTTGGGCTGTGGGAGGCACTCACTAATGAAGATTATCACTAATGAGGAAGTGAAAACCAGAATTTAAATCGCCATCGGACCATATGAAGAGTTCCTGACTTAAGATAAAAAAACTGCAACTAAAGTGGTTCGGGCACGTCACGCGAACATCTGGACTGGCCAAGACTGTCCTACAGGGAACAGTATAAGGAGGGAGACGAAGAAGAGGCAGACAGAGAAAACAATGGGAAGACAACATCAGAGAGTAGACTGGCCTTGAGTGGAACGACTTGCTATAGAAAGGAGAGGAGTGGAGGAAGCTGGTTGCAAAATCTTCAGTGGTGCCCCCACGGTCCATGGGACTTCAGAATAGGTCAAGGTGAAGACATCTGACTTATTGTTATATATAACACTTCAAGTTATAATAGCACACATAAAAGAATGAATAAGAAAAATAATATGCCCACTATCTACAACTTCCTCTTTTGCACTATCGCACGCTTCATAGGATTAGAGTTATCGATTTAAATCAATAAATGACACCATTAGCGGCTTCAATCCGTCATTGTCATGAATCAGAATAATCGATAGCAGAACTATTACACAGGGAAAAAATATTATGCAAATCTGAAAGTACTGATTTTGTTTCTTTCATTCTTCCTTTCATTCTTTCTTTCTTTCCTTTCTTTCTTCCTTTCTTTCTTTCCTTCTATTTTTTCTTTTCTTGTTCAAAAGGATTTTTTCCTCTGGAGTTAACATCAGTGCCGACTCCACTCTCCCCAAAAAGTCCTTCAGATGAGACTATAAACCGAGGTCCCGTGTGCGAACGCACGCAGAACATCTTGCGCACACGTTAAAACCCGTTCCGCTTTTCGGAAGAGTAAGCCAGGCCATTGTGTGCCGGTGGGAACGGATGACAAAACTGACAAATCTGCATACATACGGGGACTGGGTGTAAAAACAAACAAACACATGAGTGCTTTTTCCATTATCCTCGAAATAAAAGAATAGGGGGAAAAATAACAGAAAAAAGGAAAAGAAAATGTTAGAGAAGAAAATGCTAACCTTATTTTTTTTCTTTTCCTTTTTTTCTTTTTGGTTGTTATAAGCCAATGATGTTAACAACTATATTATCAATCATCATCAGCAAACAATGATGCTAACAACCCTATTATCAATCATCATCAGCAGTCGTGTAATCTATAAGCCAAAGATTATTCCTACAGACAGTCACGCCTGCTCCCTCTAACTTGCCCTGCAGCTAACGCTTCCATTGTCGGTTCCAGACAAAGACTGATGATGGAGAGAGAGAGAGAGAGAGAGAGAGAGAGAGAGAGAGAGAGAGAGAGAGAGAGAGAGGGGGGAGGGAGGGAGGAGGGAGGGAGAGAGGGAGAGAGGGAGGAAAGAAGAGAGAGAAAGAGAAAGAGAGAGAGGGAGAGAGACAAAGAGAGACAGACAGACAGAAAGAAAGAGACAGAGAGAGAGTGAAGGGGAGAGAGGGGGGAGAGAGGAGAGAGAGAGAGAGAGAGAGAGAGAGAGACAGAGACAGAGACAGAGAGAGAGGGACAGAGAGACACACAGAGAGACACACAGAGAGAGATAGAAAGAGAGAGACAGAGAGAGAGAGGGGGTGGGGAGGGATAAAGAGAGAAAGAAAGAGTGAGAGAGAAACGGAGAGAGGCACGCAGTGAAAGACAGAGAGAGAAAGAGAGACAGAGACAGAGAGAGGGGGAAGGGAAGGAGAGAGAGTCAGAGACAGAGAGTGTCAGAGACAGTGACAGAGAGACACAGAGCGAGACAGAGACAGTGACACAGAGAGAGACAGACAGAGACAGTGACAGAGAAACAGAGAGAGGGAGGGAGACAGAAACAGAGAGAGGGAGGGAGACAGAGACAGAAAAAGACAGAGTGAGAGAATGAATAATAGATAGGCCCAAAGGTCTACTGTGCAGGGCTTCAAACAAATAAATAGCAAGCACAGTGTGTGTGGTGTGTGTGTGTGTGTGTGTGTGTGTGTGTGTGTGTGTGTGTGTGTTTGTGATTGTGTGTGTGTGTGTGTGTGTGTGTCGTCGATTTTAAGTCTGTTCACTTTAAGTAGTGTGTGTGTGTGTGTGTGTGTGTGTGTGTGTGTGTGTGTGTGTGTGTGTGTGATTGTGTGTGTGTGTATTGTGCGCGTGCGTGTGTGTTTGTGAGACATGTCTCTGCGTGTGCATGTGTGTGTGCGTGTGTGCATTTTTCCTTTTTTATGTAAATGAACGCAACACTGTGAGGGTTGCTGTGGCGTTCTCCAAACTGTAGTGTTTGAAAACAATATAGCTGTTTTCCTATCAGTTTTGTGTGTGTGTGACGGTTTCTTTGGCTTTTGTTTTTTCTTTGTTTTTTTTGTATTTTTTGTGGGGGTTTTGTATGTTTTCTTTTTTGTTTTCGTTTGTTAGTTGTTTTTCCCCCCTTTTTTGTGCCTGTTAAATGACCTTTCGGATTTTTGTCCAAGAATTTGTGTGTGATTACTATGCGAATTTCTCCCATACCAAAATTTTGGGGGTGGGTTAATTTTTGTTTTTATTTTCAGGAGTTTTTAGTTTTTTGTTTGTTTGTTGTTGGTTTTTTTGTGTTTGATGGTGGATTTTTTGTTTGTTGCATGAATGACTTCAAGATGCTGTTCAAGAGATAGGGTTGATTCTAATGTTGGTTTCTTACTCACCAGATTTTCTTTTGTTCAATATGCAATGATTATTGTGGGCGGTGTCTTGTTTGATTTGTTTGTTTTTTTTTGTTTATGGGGCTGTGTGTCTGTCTTTCTTTTTGTGTCTGTCTGTCTGCTGCTGTCTGTCTTGTATGTTTGTCTCTCTCTCTTACCCCCTCCCCCCCTCTTCTCTCTCTCTCATCCCCTCTCCCTCTATCTTACCCCCTCTCTCTACCTTCTCTCTCTCTACCCTCTCTCTCTCTCTCTCCCCCCCCTCTCTCTCTCTCCTCTTTCTCTCTCTCTACTCTCTCTACCCCCCCCTCTCCTCTTCTTCTCCTCTCTCTCTCTCCTCTCTCTCTCTCCCCTCTCTCTCTCCTCTCTCTCTTCTTTCTCTCTCTCTTACCCCCTCTCTCTTTCTACCCCTCTCTCTCCTCTCTACCCCCCTCTCTCTCTCACCCCTCCCTCTATCTTACCCTACTCTCTCTCTCACCCCACTTTCTCCGTCTCTCTCTCTCTCTCTCCTCTCTCTCTCTCTCTCTCTCTCTCTCTCTCTCTCTCTCTCTCTCTGCTCTCTCTCCTTCACTGATCAGTGACATTCTTTTAGATCTGAATATAGAATCTTATACCCCGTTCCCTTTCGACTGAGCATCCCAAGTATGAATATGCTGAAAAAACTGTTACTGCTGTTCAATATGCAATAATATGCAATACCATCACCACCACCACCACCACCACCACCCATGAGACAAGACACAAACACAGACAGCGAGACAGACAAAATCACCACCGCTAGACAGACACATACACAGAGCCAGCCAGAAAGACAGACAGACAAAATCATCACCACCACTGCCATTAGACTAGACACAGACAGATGGACAGAGAGCCAGAGAGACATTAGACAGACACACACAGAGAATCAGATAGACAAGACAAAATCATCTTAAACCACCACAATTAGACAGACAGACAGACAGACAGGATAGATAGACAGAAGACAGGACATAGACAAAATCACAACCATCAGACACATAACACAGGCATACACACAGAGAAACAGACAGACAAAATCATCAAAACCACCACCACCATTAAACACACACACACACATACACACACACAACACAAAGACAGACAGACAGAAGACGGACGACAGATAATCAAACAGAACACATAGAATCAGCCAAACAGACAAAATCATCAAAACCACTGCCATTAGACACACACACACACAAGACACAACACAACCCACACAACACAACCACACACACACACACAAAACAACAAAGCCATCACCAACCACCACACCACACACACACACACACACACACACACACACACACACACACACACATCAAGGGATCTTTTCCCCTGGAGTTAACATCAGTGCAGACTCCACTTTCCCCCAAAGTCCTTCGGATGAGACAATAAACCGAGGCCCCGTGTGCGAACGCACGCAGAACAACTTGCGCGCACGTTAAACCCTGTTCACCTTTTCGTAAGAGTAGGCCTTTGTGTGCCGGTGGGAACAGGTGACAGAATTTTAAAAACCGCATACACACGGGGACTGGATGGGAAAAAAAGCACATAAGAGCTTATTCCATTATCCTCGATATAAAAGATCTAAATAAATAAAATAAATAAATAAAAACACACACACACACACCCGCCCACAACACACGCCCACACACCCCCACACCACCCACACACACACACACACACACACAACACCACACACATACCAACCCCACCCCACAACCACACCCACCAGCTCAACCTCCTCACACCCCCCCATCACCAACCCCCACCCACCACACACACCCCCACCCCCCCAACCCCACAACAACAACAACAAAACCCCAACAACAACAACCCTAAGCCAGCATCACTCACACTCTGTCCATCTCCAAAGCTTTCTCCAACAGCTTCATGGCTTGCGCTGTTCGGTCCTCGGCCAGAAATTTCTTCTGGCGCCGGATTCTCTCCAGTCTCTCCTGCTGTCTCTCCCTCTCACGCTCTGCGTGCGACTCGGCATCCGTCATCGTCTTCAGCAACGCCCTGGTCTCCTGCGAGAGAATGGGGGTCACAGTGAGAGTGCTCAAGAGAAGTTTGTATGAAATGACTTCTTTTTTTAAAGATTGGGGAGGTAAAGGGTTGGCCTAGGGTAGACGTAATAACTCTCTCTGTCTCTGTATCTGTGTGTGTGTGTGGTGTGGTGGGGTGGTGGGGGGGGGGGGGGGGTAGTGGGTGGTGGGGGTAGGAGGTGGTGGGTGTTTAGGGTAGTGTGTGTGTGTGGTGAGTGTGTGTGGTGTGTGTGTGTTGTGGGGGGGTGTGTGTGTGTGTGTGTTGGTGTGTGTGTGTGGTGTGTGTGTGTGTGTGTGTAGTGTGTGTGTGTGTGTGTGTGTGTTGTGTGTGTGTGTGTGTGTATGGTGTGTATGGTGTGTGTGTGTGTGTGTGTGTGTGTGTGTGTGTGTGGTGTGTATATGTGTACAATACCTAGATTCAGGAGAAGGAGAAGCGTGAGCGAAGGAAGCAGGGCTCAACTTCTGGAGACGTTTTCCCTTGCAACACCTGTGGGAAGTGCTGTGCATCCAGAATCGGCCTCTTCTCCCATATGAGGACACATTCTGACAGATAAGCCTGCCTGCCTACTCATCCGTCGATCCGACGGGAGACTCCATCGACTCCATCACCTAGATTCAACCAGTCCACCGTTGGCCGCCGCTCTTTCTCTGTTTCTGGTCCATCGTTCTGGAATGACTTCCCTCTCTCCCTTCGCCAAAAGCCTTCTTATGGCTCTTTTAAACTCGGCCTCAAGACACATTTATTCCAAACCTAAGATTCTCCCCTCTTGTTCCATTTCATTTTTGTCCCTGCCCTCAACAGCCAAAACCCCATCACCCTGCCGGAGTGTACAATCTTTATGTGTGTGCGTGAGTGTGCGTGCGAGTGTGTGTGTATACATTTGAATTTGTACAAAAAATAAAAACAACAGCAAACCTATTTATTGTAACTGGCTGCATGTGAATGAGTGCACTTTTTCATACTTTAAAAATATGTAAAAAACAAAACAAAACCAGCAAACATTTTTTTTCTGACTGGCACTATATAGAAGATACTACATGACCCTGTAAAGTAACTCTTATATGTAACCTGCAACAAAACACTCAAAGTTATGAGAGACTTAAAGTTGTATGCAATACAATAATCAACCTCCCCCCCCCCCCCCTCTCTCTCTATCTCTCTCTCCTGCCCTCCCCTCCCTTCTCCCCCCTTCTCTCCCTCCCCCCCTCCCTTCTCTCTCTCACCCTCTCCCTCACTCCACCCTTTCTCTCCCTCCCCTCTCTCTCCCTCCTCCTCTCTCTCCCTTTCCCCCCTCTCTCCTCCCTCCCCCAACTCCCTCTCCCTCCATTCTCCCACTCTCCGTCCCCCTCTCTCCCTTCCCCATCTCCCTCCCCCTCTCTCCCTCCGTTCTCCCCCTCTCCCTCCCTCCTCTCTCTCTTCCTTCTCCCCTCCCTACCCCAACTCCACCATCCCCCTCTCCCTCCCTCCACCCCCCTCCCTCCCTCCACCATCCCCCCCTCCTCCCCCTCCCACCTCCCTCTCTCTCCCTCTCTCTGTCTCCCTCTCACCTCTTCAATAGTTTTGGCGTTGGCGAGGTGGTAAGGACTGAGGGGCACGCTCCGAGTTCCACGCGCGCTAGGAGACAGACTTCGCGCAGCGGCGATTTCGGGGCGGCCTGGGGCCGAGAGAGAGCTGGCGCTGCGTTCTCCCAAGCCTGGGCCCAACGTGCCCCGTCGGTTTCGGGTTCGATCCGGCGTGAGGTGCTGGTGGTGCTGGTGGTGGTGGTGGGGACGGTCTCCGATCGGCGGCAAGTGAAGCGACTGGCCCAGAGATGCTCTGGAGGTGCTTCTCTCTGAATCGTCCCGCCTCTCTTCTGTAAAGGATTAGATCAACATGGTTTGTTTGTTTTTTAGGTAAAGGTGTTTCCATAACATATTAAGGGAGCGAGGCGTCAGACACCTCAGCTTCTCTAGGGGGGGGGCCAGAACCTCGAGGTTCTGGGTTCGATTCCCGCCAGCCTCGCCCTTTCTTCCCAGTTCGACCCACAAAAAAAATCGAACCTGAATGTCAAAGTCCTTCGGATGAGACTATAAACCGAGGCCCTGTGTGCGAACGCATGCAGAACATCTTGCGCACACGTTAAATCCTGTTCCGCTTTTCGAAAGAGTAGGCCATTGTGTGCCGGTGGGAACAGATGACAAAATTGACAAAACCGCATACACACGGGGACTGGATGTAAAAAAAAAAGCACATGAGTGCTTATTCCATTGTCCTCGGAAAAGCGCTTTGATTTGTTGCTTTACAAGATTCAGCGCTATATAAATGTCATACATTATTATTATTATTATTTATTATATTATTATTATTATTATATTGAAGGCAGGAGTCGCCCATCTCCTCTCCCTCGCTGCTCTAAACCTTCCCTGACCCTTAAGTAGGGCAGGTATCTTTTGACAGCTGGGTGAACTAGGGGATTGTGCTGAAGCCAAGGCGCGAAAATGGTCACCGGTCCAGTTGGTAACCACGCTCGATTCTGCTTAAGATTGGTTTAGGGAAAGTGAGTGCTCTGACCATAGAGCTATCCCGTCCCCTTTACATAAAAAAAATCAAAATAAAAAAATTGTTGTTTTTTAAAAAGGTGTTTGTTACCAGTGTCCCAAAACAACGATTTACATCACACAGAGTTTAGGAAAAAGTCAAGTTAAGTCTAAGTCAAGTCATATGTGACATTAATTCGTGTTAAAGTCAAGTCAAAGTCATGTCATTTCATGTAAAAGCCATAATTCAAAGTCATATCATGTCATGGCAAGTCATATCTCCCCCTGCGGTGATGTCAAAGTCATATAATGGCAAGTCATATTTTCCCCTGCGGGGGAACGAGATAGCCTGGTTGGTTAAAGCGTTGGGCAATGTGGGCAAGGCATCTCCACTATAATCAAATTTCTGCCCAGTTTCCAAAACATCAGCTGCCTCCTCTGTTTTGGAGGTCATCGTCGGACACGACGGACAAACATACATACAATGCGCTCGTGATCTGCTAACCCGGGTTCGACTCTTGATCAAGGGTATATATATTTTCCCCTGGAGTTAACATCAGTGCAGACTCCACTTTCCCCAAAAGTCCTTCAGATGAGATTATAAACCGAGGCCCCGTGTGCGAACGCACGCAGAACATCTTGAACACACGTTAAATCCCGTTCCGCTTTTCGTAAGAGTAGGCCATCGTGTGCAGGTGGGAACAGATGACAGAATTTACAAAACTGCATACATACGGGGACTGGATGCCAAAAAAAACATATACGTGCTTATTCATAAAGCCCATGCGCTGAAGACAAGAAGTAAGCATATGTACAAAACGCATATAGGCGTATTTTATACGTACCCAACATTCGCGATGTTGCTCTGAGATGTTCGGCTTCTTCCACGTACGTTTCTGCCGTACGTCCCAGCTCGAAGCGACAGTCTTCGAGTACGTCAATGACGTACTCCGACTCTTGTTCGAAAAGGTCCACCAATGCGTCGATAAACCATTGCTGTGGACAAAGAAGACACAGTTTTCTTCGTGGGTGTTTTGAACAAGGTAGTTTTTCTTTGTTTTTGTTGTGTGATAGTTTTGTGTTGGGGGGGGGGGGGGGGGCGGGGGAAGTGGTTGGGGGGGAGGGGTGTGTGTGGTGTGTGTGTGTGGCGGGGGGGGGGGGGTGGCATATGGGGGAGGGGGGGTTGAGTGGGGGGTATGTGTGTATGTATGTGATGGTGGGCGGGCTGGTGAGGAGTATGTGTGGGGGTGGGTGGGAGTGAATGGGGATATGTGTGTGTGTGTGTGTGTGTGTGTGTCTGTATGCGTGCGGGTGGGTGTATGTGCGTGTGTGCGTGAGTGTGTGTAGTTATTATGTGCAACCTGTCTTCTTTCTCAGTTGTACGTAAGTATACTTCTCTCTCTCACACACACTCATACATAAACACACTCACTTTTCTTGTTTGATTTGTATGGTTTACCACTGATTAGGTTTTTTATTCTATGTCTGCATATACATTATCTTTTTTCTCGCTTTTTTTTCTTTAGATAGATGGCTTGATGAAAAAAAGCAAATGCACTGCTTATTCGTCCATCTGAAAATAAAAGTTTGACTTTGACACATAAACGCTCTCTCTCTCTCTCTCTCTCTCTCTCTCTCTCTCTCTCTCTCTCTCTCTCTCTCTCTCTCCTGAAAGCACACTACGTCCACACACACACACACACATACACACACACAAACACATAGAGACAGTGTTTAGTATTTTAGTATTATCATTAAGAAATCTTTTCTTAGATGGCTTGATGAAAAAAGTAAATGCACTGCTTATTCAATGTACCATCTGGAAATAAAAATTTGACTTCACACACACACACATATATATATATATATATATATATATATATATATATATATATATATACAACATACATACACACACCATCATCATCATCACAACACACAAATAACCCTCCCCTCCACACACACACACGCATACACTGACTTACCTTAACACCAGGAGACAAAGACGCCATCTTGGTTTTGAATTCTTTGTTCTTCAATAGTTGATCCATTTTGTCGTCTGCTCGAAATTTTCCTCAGAATGGAACAACAGCTAAGTTTTGTATTCAAAGAAAAATGTCACAACTCAAAATATTAAAGCAACTGAGTTTCGTTTCCAGCACACATAAAACGACTCAGAGATAACAAAAAAATCTAACTTGTCAAAATATCAGATCAAGTGAGTTTTGCGCTCAACGAAAGTTGTCTCAAAAATTGAAAAATTTGATAATTTAAACACAAAATTAGCCTTACAAATGGAAATATCAGATGTTTCAATCACAAAATTAGCTTTGCAAATGGAAATATTAGATTTTTCAACCACAAAATTAGTCTCACAAACAGAACAGTTAGATTTTTCAATCACAAAATTAGTCTCACAAATAGAAATATTAGAAGTTTCAATCACAAGATTACCCTCACAATATAGAAATATTAGTTATTTCAGTCACAAAATTAGCCTCACAAATAGAAATATTAGATATTTCAATCACAAAACCAGCCTCACAAATAGAAATAATATCAGATTTTTTCAATCACAAAAATGAATGGCTAGATTGTTTGAAGATTAGGTATCCGTGATTCCGAGGTATCCATGGTCAAGATAAAAATAATTCAACAAAAATTGTGAAGAAATGCTCTACACTAAATGTGTCGAAGAAAAGCCGGTCACTTGAAATCCTCTTTAGTGTTTATCTGCAAAAATAAAAAGATGATATCATTGTTGTACAGTTTTGGAGACACAAACCTTTCTTGATTTAAACTGGATTTGTTTCATTTGAGACTAATTCATCACTAACATCAAATACATGAGTTATGACCATAGCAAACAGTAAACAGTAGTTGTAATATGTATCAAGAGAGAGAGAGAGTAATATGAGCTGAGAGAGACAGAATATGTACTCGGAGATAGAGAGATGTAAAGAGAGAGAGAGTAATATGCACGCACGCACGCACGCACCTACACACACACACACACACACACACAAACAAAGAGACAGAGACAGAGAGACAGAGGCAGATGGACAAGATGGTCTGGTTGCTAGACTTTCCAATGAGACGAAAGTTAATGTCCCGTGTGCTCGATGAATTCAACGCGCGTAAATGAACCCACAGCAACTATGGGCCTATTTTTTTGTAATATCACTTTGACATGGAAACAACAATTACATGTGACCTTCAAACAGGTTTGGTTGTTTTTTACAAAGTGTGGCGCTGTACTAGTGGCGACGAGGTCTCCCAGAGGAAAAAAAATGACATAGTTCACAGAGAGAAATATGCCATTATTGAAAAACGGTGTGCAATAGGTAAAGTAAAGGTAAAGGTGTCTCATAACCTGTGTGGTCGTAGGGGAGCGAGGCGTCAGAGACCTCAGCTTCTCCAGGGGCCAGCATATTGAGGGCGGCGCCCATCTCCTCTCCCTCGCTGCTTTACCTTCCCTGACCCTAAAGAGGGCAGGTACCCATTAACAGCTGGTTGAACTGGGGGATTGTACTGAAGTTAAGGAGCGCAAACGGTCACCCATCCACTTGGTAACCACGCTCGATGCTGCTTAGCAATGGCTTTGGGAAAGCGAGTATTCTGACCACTGAGCTATCCCGTCCCCTGCAATACGATAAAATGCAATGCAGTAGAGTACAACAGAATAATACAATGCACAGAAAATATAATGCAATACAACACAACAAAATGCAACTCAATGCAATGTAATACAATACAATCCAATGTAATACTGTTTTATATACAATACAATATAATACAACACAATGCAGTACAATATAACAGAATACAATTCAATGCAATACGATACAATCTATACCAATGTAGTACTGTTTTATACAGTAGGCTACAATACAAGACACCACAATACAGTACAGTACGATACAACACAACACAATACAACTTCTGGGATAGAATGACAGTAATAGAAACACAGAAACAGAAAAAAAAACAGATCTATAATAACCCAACAACGAAAGACAACACAAGAGACAACAAACAAATGTGTGTACTCAAACATTTCACAACTTCACTTTACCGACGTTATATATATTCACCAATCCAACTTCAAACCATCGACCACACGAACACGATCCATTCCTCGCGAATCCTTAACATCAACCAAAACTTCTTCCTTCAAATTTTACGCACAAATCTTCACCAACACAATAAAAAAAATCCTTGATCACAAAACCTGACACCCACAACACCACCAAGACAATATGGCAACCCAAAAACAAAAATTTCCCATCACCCTTCAAACCAGCTTCCGTTTTCAAATAAAATGGTCAACCCAGTTAAGCCTACCTGTAACCAATTCTTCGAGTCGTATCCCAGCCCAAGAAAAGACGAACTTTCTCACAAAAACTACCAGTTTCGGGTCAGTTAAGCCCTACCTGTCATTCTGATTCAAAATAGTGGGACTGGTCAGCGACGATTGTTGACACGAAGGGAGGAGGGTGGTTATCGATAGAATCGAAGAAATGTGTGTGTGTGTGTGTGTGTGTGACAATGTGCTGCGCGGGCGCTAACGATTTATACTTCTTTTTTTTTTTAAACCGGTGATGACGCCACTTGTTTCAGTAAAGGGGGCAGGGTTCTGATAAATGTTCGTTGGTAATTGGGTGGACGGGAGAGAAAGATGAGGGGATTTTTGGCTTGCGATTTTACGGGATAGCTCAGTGGTCGGAGCACTCGCTTTCCCCCAGCCAAGGTTAAGCAGCATCGAGCGTGATTACCACTTGGATGGGTGACCGTTTGTGCGCCTTGGCTTCAATACAGTTTCCCCAGTTCACCCATCTAAAAGGGGTACCTGCCCTCTTTAGGGTCAGGGAAGGTAAAGCAGCGAGGGAGAGGAGATGGACGCCGCCCTCAATATGCTGGCCCTTAAAGAAGCTGAGGTCTCTGACGCCTCGCTCCCTTACGACCACATAGGTTATGGGACACCTTTACTCTTGACTGATCAGGTAAACTGAAGATTCGATCCTACGACTTCAAGAAATTTCAAAATCCTGTTTGTTGTCTAGTCCACTAGGCCTCTTTAGGGCCAGAGTCAGCCAGATTATTCAGACCACCCAAAATGAAGCCATACGAAGAGCTCCTGACTTCAGTGAAAAAGTGCAAACTAAAGTGGTATGGGCACGTCACAATAACATCTGCACTGGCCAAGATTGTCCTACAGGGACCAGTACAAGGAGGGAGACGAAGAGGCAGACAGAGAAAACGATGGGAAGACAACATCAGAGAGTGGACTGGCCTTGAGTGGAACGATTTGCTACGGAAAGCAGAGGACCGCGGAGAGTAGAGGAAGCTGGTTCCAAAATTTTCATTGGTCCCCCACGGTCCAAAGGACTATGGAATAGGTGAAGGTGAAGGTGAAGGGTGAGAATGAAGCAGCTCAACACCCAGCCTCTCTGTCTGTCTGTCTGTCTGTCTGTCTCTCTCTCTCGTCTTACTTTTTGGACTGAAAGCTAGATGAAACATACCACCATTTTATTTATTCTCTTCCCTCAGTAAAAATATTCATTCATTCATTCATTCTCTCTCACTCTCTGGATGAAAAAGCCACCATTGTGCTTATTCTTTTTCTTCAATAAATATGTTCATTATTTATTCATTCATTTTCTCTCTCTCACTCTCACCCTCTCTCTCTCATCCTACTCTCTTTCACTCTATCACCTCACACACACACACACACACACACACACACACACACACACACACACACACACACACAATCCTGAACACAAAACAAACATCAGATCCGAACACTTTTGAACTCTCCGGGAGTCAAACCGGTCGGTGCAGAGGAAGGTGCAATACCGCACGCTCTGTCACCATGGTGTCGTCTTACACATTGGATCAATGAGACACACAGCACGCTCTCTCTCTCTCTCTCTCTCTTGGGACACATCCCACCAATCAAAATCGACCTTACTTGTTTCTCTCAGTCCCATTCTTGCAGACGACATTGTGTGCGGTGTTATTTATCGCAGTTTTTGCAAGCCTTCGAAACATATAGGTTTTTTTCGAATGCGACAGCGATCGAAGGTTCTTTTGTTTAGATTGACGTGCTTGTATTTGCAATAAAAGAAGGCGTAATTGCGTGCTGTCAACGCAAATTGGTCACACATTAAATGAAGCGGAAGAACTGAACTGTGTAGAGAGTTTCTGATCTATAGAAATTGTGAGGTAGACTCGTAAATATTGTTTTAGAATGATGATTAATTTCAGTGGTAACGTAGTCTTTCCGTGTTCTTCAAACATCTTGAGGACTATTTTATTCAGGTTTTGGCTTGTGCTTATTTCTTTTTACTTTTAAAATTTATTTTCATGCCACTTTAAGTCACCGCAGATTTCTCTGCGTGAAATTAGGGCTGCTCTCCCCGGGGAGAGCGCGTCGCCACAAGAGCAGCGCCACCCATTTGTTTTTCTTTTCCTGTCTTCCAACTATAGTTCTTTCCCTATCAGAGTGGCTTTTTAAAACAGAATTTTGCCAGGGACATCTTTCATGTTGCCGTGGGTTCTTTTACGGGCGCTAGATAATTGTGTGTAACAGCAAGGGACCTCGGTTTATCGTCTCATCCGAAAGACTAGCACACAGACCACCACTCATGGTCTAATGGATGGGAAGGGGGGGAGGGGGGGGGGTGAAGTTTGGGGCCCAAACAGGGATCGAACCACCGCATACTTCGCACCCGGACTTTTCGCTTTCTAGGCAGGCGCGTTACCTCTAGACCACCGATCCACCGCTTATCATACGGGTGGGGTAGGGATGTGATGGTGTTTGACTTTGTTTCTTTGTCTTTTCTTTCCTCGGCTTGAGCTCCGAGGATCATCATCATCATCATCATCATCATCATCAACCATTACACCCAGTGGTGTGTGTAGGGCAGCAACAAAGCGCTTCCACTCCTGCCTATCCTGGGCTAACCTAGTCACCGATCCCCGAGAGGCTCATAATTTTGCGTATACGACCGTCACCCCCCCCCCCCCCCCCCCCACCTCAACCAATTAGGTAGCTGCATTCCGACTTCGGGGATGGTGCCTAAACACAACACCTGTGCGCAAACGCTTTTTTTCAAACACGTCATCCGCTTCTATCGGTACGAAATGGCCTACTCTTCTCAAAGGCGGAGCGTGTTTAGATCATGTGTGGAAGATATTCTGTTTGCATTCGCACACACGGGGCCTCGGTTTATAGTCTCTCATCTGAAAGACTTTGATATGCAGTAGTTCGATTTTCTCGTCAAACTGAGAAAGAAAGGGCAAGGCTGGGAATCGAACCCAGAACCTCACGGTTTACTTGTTAGGCAGGTGAACGTATTTTACGGCACTGCAACCGTCCTTCTTGTGATGGTGTAAGATAAGAGTGAATTCTTCTTCGTCGTCGTCGTCGAACGCTCAGACAGCAACTCCTGAGGCCCTGACAAATGCTGCCGTAGTGCGCTGAAGGCCCTCCCTCCAGGGGTCCGAAGAGTTTGTCCCTCATCGGCAGTTAGGTCAATAGGCCAGATATCGGCCAGTCCTCAGGTTTAGGTGTGTTGGATGGACAGGTCTGGAGGAGGAGGTGTTCCTCCACTGTCATGGGAGAAGTGCCACAGGGGCACGCCTCAGAATCACCCATGTGGAACTTGGTGAACATGTGTGCTTATTTCATTATCCTCGAAATAAAAGAATAAATAAATAATTGTAAAAATCTTGTTTGTATATATATACACACATGCAAAAGATACACATTTCATATGCGCGTAAAAGATCCTCGTTAATTCATATTAGCGTTCAAGGGTGGGTTATGAAAACATAGACATACCCAGCATGCACCCAGTGCCCAACAAGAAAATGGGCTGCTCTGAAGTGGGAATGCGTGGGCTGAGGCCAGGATTAAGACCTCCACTGCAGAAATACAAGCGCAGGAAAAAACGTTTTGATTTGTTTGCTTTACATGATTCAGCGCTATAGAAAGTCCATAAGATGATAGTAGTAGTAGTAGCAGTAGAAGTAGTAGTAGTAGTAGGAGGAGTAGTAGTAGGAGGAGGAGTAGTAGGAGGAGTTGTAGTAGGAGGAGGAGGAGAAGTAGTAGTAGTAAGAGGAGGAGTAGAAGGAGGAGGAGAGTAGTAGTAGGAGGAGGAGGAGTAGTAGTAGTAGAAGAAGAAGTAGGAGGAGGAGTAGTAGTAGGAGGAGGAGTAGAAGTAGTAGGAGGAGGAGGAGTGGTAGTAGAGGTAGTAGGAAGAGGAGGAGTAGGATGAGTAGTAGCAGTAGGAAGAGTAGTAGTAGAAAGAGGAGGAGTAGTAGTAGGGTTAGTAGGAAGAGGAGTAGGAGGAGTAGTAGTAGTAGGAAGAGTAGTAGTAGAAGAAGTAGGAGGAGGAGGAGTAGTAGGAGGAGGAGGAGTACCGCTATCATCATCATCATCATCATCATCATCGTTACTATTATTACTATTATTTATTATCATTATTATTCTAAGACTAGGCACAACAATATATCACATCCGGTCAGGAATTGCAGAGAGAGAGAGGGTGGAAGAGAGAGAGGGGGGAGAGATGGGGAGAGAAAGGGAGGGAGAGAGAGGGGGAGAGAGAGACAGAAGCATAGAGTGAGAGACACAGAGAGAGGGATACAGAGAGTGAGAGAGAGATCAAATCAAATCAAATCAATTCAAATTCTTTTATTTCGAGGACAATGAATAAACACCCATATGCTCTTTTTTACGTCTAGTCCCCGCCCTTAGGCATACATCATGTTACTAAAATAGACCCAACACCCATATACTCACACAGTATAAAAACACACTGTATTAAAAACACACACACAAGAAAATAACAACCTCACCCCACACACCCACACCCCAAATATATGCACAATATAAAGGAGAACAATACATGTAAATAATACCATTTGGCAAACGGGAGAATACATGTCAACCAAATCACTATACTTTTTTTTTAATAGGAAAAGCAATAGCAATAATAAACTACACACACACACACACACACACACACACACACACACACACACACACACACACACACACACAAAACAAATGTCATATATACAGACAAAAAGAAATTACGCAAAACAAATTATGTCCACATGTACGCACGAGCGCGCCCACACACACACACACACACACACACACACACACACACACACACACACACACACACACACACACACACACACACACACACACACACACATACACACCATGCATCAACTTGCTGGTTTAGAGTAAAAAATACACTATAAATTAATCGAGGAAGACAGACAGACAGACAAACAGAGAGAAACAGCGAGAGAGACACAGAGAGAGAGAGAGGGAGAGGGGGGGTGGGGGGCATTAGACTGACAGACAGACAAAGACAGACAGACAGAGACAGAGAAACAGACATGTAACTGACATGTATTTACAACTAAAACAAGTATAATTAAAAGAAAGAAAAAGTAAGATTGTAAAAATATTTTTTTAACGTAAAGAAAGAAAAGAACACAAAAGAATTAGAACAGCATTTGGTACGAACAGAAAAAAAAAGATAAAGAATTTTTTATCCACCAAATCAATTACTATGTAATAACATTTCCTAAGGGGTACAGGTGCAAAATAAAGATAAGAAAAACGATCAAGTAAAACAAAATGACCGATTAAACCTACACCCCCCCCCAAAAAAAAAAAAATCCCTCCCCCCCCAAAATTAACAAACAACAAAAAAAACGTCATAAACACACTCCCAAAACAATAACAGAAAAAAAGCTAAATTAACAATAACAAAAAAAGGTCCAAATTGTAAGGAAAGGAGAAAAGAAGGAGACATCGACTAAGAAGAGAAAAAAGAAAAAAAAAGTAAAATGTAAAGAGAGAGAGAGAGTGAGAGAGTGTTCTCGAGTTCTAATGCCAAAATCAATCTTTGAGATTTTTTTCTAAATAGTCATAAAAATGAACATCTACACATTGTAAGTAAGGTAAACACAGTTGCTACACTCAAAACAATAAAATATTGGAATAAAAAACATTCACTAAAACTCAAATACAGTCAACATACGCAATAGAATTGAAAATATAAAATAAGTCCTTCATCAGGATACAAGCTGTTAACAGAGCAATGAAATCTATCAGTAAAATAATAAAAGGAGAGAGAGAGAGAGAGAGAGAGAGAGAGAGAGAGAGAGAGAGAGAGAGAGAGAGATAGAGAGAGAGAGACAGACAGACAGACAGACAGACAGACAGACAGACAGAGTTCTCGAATTCTAATGCCAAAATCAATCTTTGAGATTTTTTTCTAAATAGTCATAAAAATGAACATCTACACATTGTAAGTAAGGTAAACACAGTTGCTACACTCAAAACAATAAAATATTGGAATAAAAAACATTCACTAAAACTCAAATACAGTCAACATACGGGAATAGAATTGAAAATATAAAAATAAGTCCTTCATCAGGATACAAGCTGTTAACAGAAGAATGAAATCTATCATCAGTAAAATAATAAAAGGAGAGATAGAAAGAGAGAGAGCGAGAGAGAGAGAGGAGAGAGAGAGAGAGAGAGAGAGAGAGAGACAATGACAAATTCTTTTATTTCGAGGATAATGAATAAGCACACATATGCTTTTTTACATCCAGTCCCCGCCCGTTAGGGATACATCTTAATAATAATAACCCAATACTTATACAGTCTCACAATAAAAACAAGGGGAAATAACCCTTTTCAAAACAGCTCCCCCCAACAACCCTACCCCCCCCCCCCCCAACAACCCTCCCCCCCCCCCCCAAAGCAAGCAATTAAAGAAAATCCTAAAAATACCCCACCCCTACCCCCACCCCCCAAAAAAACCGTAACCAAAACCAACAAACAAACAAAAGAGAAGAAAAAACCAAACCAACAAAAGATGATAAAGAAGAGAAAAACAGACAAACAACAACAACAACAACAAGAACAACAACAAAGCCAAGAAAAAATAACACAACCAAACTTAATAAGTCATAAAGATAAACATCTACACATTGTCAAATGGTACACATACTTGTTATACATAATTATAAGATATTGAAATAGGGCACTCATTAAAACTTAAGTACAGAGGCAAGTCCAATAAAGTATTGAAAATATAAAAATATGAATCCTTCATCAGGATATACTATGACTATAAGCAGGACGATAAAAGGTGAGAGAGAGAGAGACAGAGACAGAGAGACAGAGAGTGTGTGTGTGTGTATTTCAGAGATAATATCCAATATATAAATCCCAAAACAGTATGCCATCCCATCAACACTCATTTTAGATTATACTCGTTTCAAATTATATGTCATGATAAAAATAAATTTAATACCCATACATCCACACAATAAAAACAAGAAACAAACCAAGAAGAAATTTAAAACTAATCAGTCGTTGAGGGAGAGAATATGAGTGGTGAGTGGGTGAGTGAGTGGTGTGTGTGTGTGTGTGTGTGTGTGTGTGTGTGTGTGTTTGTTTGAGCTGGTGTGGGGTGTGGGTGGGGGGGGTGTTTCAGGGATAATACTAAATATGTAATACTCACATAGCACACGATCAACACAAACACTTTTTAATTATGCTCCTGCAAACTGAATGTCATGGTAATAAAATAAGTGCAATACCCATACACTCACATAATAAAGAGGGGGAAAAGCCAATAAAGTCATAAAAAGAACATCTACACATTGTAAGTAATAGAAACAAAATATTTTTTTCCAGGATAATGAATAAGTATTCATGTGCTTTTTTACATCCAGTCCCCGCCCATGGGGTCACATTTAAAAATGCACTCAGTACTCATACTTTCAAGCAGAAGAAGCAAAGGAAAAAAAACTTTTTTTTAAAGAAAAAGAGAGAAGAAGAAAAAAACAAACAAACATACAAACAAACAAACAACCCCAGACGAGCAAAAGACAAAAACATACCCCCAGAACCCCCCCCCCCCACCACCACCACCACCACAAAAAGACAACAACAACAACAACCAAAAAGCAGACAAAAACACCCTTCCAAATAAACAAACAAAAAACAAGAAAGAGAGAGAGAGAGAGAGAGAGAGAGAGAGAGAGAGAGAGAGAGAGAGAGAGAGAGAGAGAGAGAGAGAGAGAGATAAGGCGTTTTTGCTGTTGTTGTTGTCACATTTTCTGTCCACTTTTTCTCCACAAACAATTAAAATCACACACACAAAACACAAAGATAGTATCAGAAGAAATCAGTCATATATATGACTGATTTCTTCTGATACTATCTTTGTGTTTTGTGTATGTGATTTTAATTAATTGTGGACAAAAAGTATATATATATATATATATATATATATATATATATATATATATATATATATATATATATATATATATATATATATATATGCAAACGTGACAAATTAGAATTCTTTATTAAAGAGTATAGATATATGTTGTCTCAAAATTAAATGCAGAAAAAGAAAAAAATTATCAGGCAAATAAATCTGAGAAATAATATGAATGCCAAATAATTTGAATGCCAGTGTTCGAGGTATTTTTTTTTCATTCCAAGCCATCTTCCAATTTTGGCCCCTAAATTGTATAATAATAATAATAATAATAATAATAATAATAATAATAATAACATAATAATGTATGGTATTTATATAGCGCTGAATCTTGTAAAGCAACAAATCAAAGCGCTCAG
>CM054150.1:1149147-1156647 GCA_028751875.1 Rapana venosa | reverse complement strand
ATATGTAGCGTTCCGTGTGTTTTTCAATATAATGAAACGTATCAATGTGCCTGTCAGTACTGTAATTGCCCTTCATGGGATGTCTTCTTTCAGTGTGTCTGTCTGTCTGTCTGTCTCTCTCTCTCTCTCTCTCTCTCTCTCTCTCTGAGTCGGTGGTTGTGTGTGTGTGGTGGGTTTTTTTTTTTTTTTTTTTTTTTTTTTTTTTTTTAAATACTTGTTTGTCTGTGTTTGTTTGTTTGTTTGCTTTTCTTTCCTTCTCCATTGTCTCCCTTGTATGACATTCATCGTCATTGTATCTAGTTCTCATTTATAGTGTTTGATTATAATAATCAATTTTGAATTTTCATTTTGGTGTCTTTAAAACTGTTGATAATGATTGTTTGCGGGTTTGTTTGGGGATTGGGGGGGGGGGTTGGGTTGTTGTTGGGTTTTTGTTTTGTTTTTTGGTGGTTTTTGATTGTTGTTGGTGGTGGTTTTGGTGGGTTTTTTTTTTTTTTTTTTTTTTTTTTTTTTTTTTTGAGAGCATGGTGTAAAAAAGCCCTGAGCTTATCCATTTACTCTCAATAAAAAGTTCGAGTTCGAGTTCGAGTTCTCTCTCTCTCTCTCTCTCCTTTTCTTCCTCTCTCTCTCCTCTCTCTCTCTCTCTCTGTGTCTCGCTGTCTCTCTTCTAGTCAATGGTCTTTAAAGCAATGAATTCATAAATTGGTGTATGTGTATGTGTGTGGGTGTGGGTGTGTGTGGGTGTGTACGTGTTGCGTACGTGCGTGCATAAATAATAAGTTTTTATGTCTTCTAGTCAATGGTTGTTTTTTTATAACGTTGTGTTCCCAACTGGTGTGTGTGTGTGTGCGTGCGTGTGTGGTGTGTATGCGCGGGCGCGCACGCGTGCGTGTATGTGTATATGCGCGCGTGCGTGTGTGCATGTGTGTGTGTTCGTGACATTTTTATTTGAAGTCATTTTGGAATGTTTTAACTAATATGAAATGTAGCTTTTTTGTGTCTTTTGAGATTTTGATACGTATCAATCTGCCTGTCAGTATTGGAATTGCCCTTCATGGGATGATTAAAGTGTTTTTGACTTGGCTTGACTTGACTTGAATTGATTTGACCCCCTCCTCCACAATTCTCAAACAGTCAAAGACATACCAAGTGATGGTGAAGACAGCAGACAGAAGCAGGACCAGAACCATAATGCCAACGAACAGCGTGTTCGAACCATCTTCATCACCTGTAAAAGAAAGTAAAGGTGTCCCATAACCTATGTGGTCGTAGGGGAGCGAGGCGTCAGAGACCTCACTTCTCTAGGGGCCAGCATATTGAGGGCGGCGCCCGTCTCCTCTCCCTCGCTGCTTTACCTTCCCTGACCCTAAAGAGGGCAGGTATCCATTTACAGCTGGGTGAACTGGAGGGACTGTACTGAAGCCAAGGCGCGCAAACGGTCACCCATCCACGTGGTATGTATGTTAGTCCGTCGTTTTCGACGATGACCTCCAAAACAGCAGAGGAGGCAGCTGCTGTTTCGGAAATTGGGCAGAAATTTGATTATAGTGGAGATGCCTTGCCCACAGTACACCCCCACTCTCTCGGCCAAGTGGGCATAAGGACAGTCAGCGTTGGAGATGTTCTCCAAAGGCCAACTAGCCCTCAGGGCTGCAGCACATAAGGACTGTGCAAGTCAAGCCTCCTAGTCATAGAGTCATAGTCGATCACTAAAGACTAAGCTGTAAAGTGGAATTCCATGAGTGGAAAAGCCACTGATCATACAGCCTCTCACTTTGCTGTTGCCCTCAGCGTCAATGGTTTAATCAAGAACTGGGATAAAGCCCAGGCGCTGGCGGCTGATCCAAGTGGTAACCACACTCGATGCTGCTTAGAACCTTAGCTTGGGTAAAGCGAGTGCTCTGACCACTGAGCTATCTTAATGTTTAACACCAAAAGCTGAAGAAGTAGGCAAACAGAGGCTGAATCAGGACATCAACACACACACACACACACATACACTCACACACACACATACACACACACACACACACACACACACACACACACACACACACACACACACACACACACACACACACACACACACACACACAAGGCACGAACCACTGACCCGTACCATCACCAAGATCCTCACAGTCTGTGCCCACAGCCTGAGTCAGCGTCCCATCTGCAAGGACAACATCAACATCAACATCACATGCCATCCATCATTCATGTTTGTCGTCGTCGTGTTCGACGATGACCTCCAATTCAGCAGAGGACGCAGCTGCTGTTTCGGAAATCGGGCAGACATTTGATTATAGTGGAAATGCCTTGCCCACAGTACACATAGGTAAAAGGTCAAGGTGTCCCATAACCTGTAAGGTTGTAGGGGAGCGAGGCGTCAGAGACCTCAGCTTCTCCAGGGGCCAGCATATTGAGGGCGGCGCCCATCTCCTCTTCCTCGCTGCTTTACCTTCCCTGAACCTAAGGAGGCAGGTACCCATTTACAGCTGGGTGAACTGGAGGACTGTACTGAAGCTAAGGTGCACAATCGGGCACCCATCCAAGTGGTAACCACGCTCGATAATGCTTAACTTTCGCTGGGGGAAAGCGAGTGCTCTGACCACTGAGCTATGCCGTTCCCCGAAACGTACACATAAATACCCGGCATAATTATATTCCTGAAGTCGGAATGCGGCTACCTTCATGGTGGTCGCATACACAAAATTTGATCATTGGTAAAAAAGCTCAGAACTCTAGCCGAGGAACAAGAAAGATTGTTTTAAATATGAATATCATCATCATCATCATCAGACCCGTGACCTTGGCGGTCGTGGGGGAGACATGAAAGACGATGCCGTGGTAAGCCTCCTCCATCCATCTCGGTCCTCGGCTCTGCGCAGTAGTGCCGAGTCATTCATCCTGGTCCATTCTCTGATGTTGTCCATCCATGACTTGTTCTGTCTTCCCCTCCTTCTGCCACCTTCGAGTGTTCCCTGCAGTACTGTTTTGGGCAGAGTGTTGTGGCGGGTGACGTGGCCGAACCATGTCAGCTTTTTCTTCTTGACGATGGTGAGAAGGGGTTCCTGTGGACCTGCCAGCTGTGTTATTTGACTCTTGACAAATTCATTGGTCTTTCGTTCTCTCCAAGATATGCCCAGTAGTTTTCTATGGCATTTTGTTTCGAATGACTGGATTCGCTTTGCTGTTTCAGCAGTCAATGTCCAGGTTTCACTTCCGTACAGCAGGATTGACTGAATTAGGGCTTTGTAGAGCTTTAGTTTGATTGGGAAACTGATCTCTTTACTTTTCCATATGGTGGTGAGTTTTGTCATGGAAGATGTTGCCATGGCTATTCTGACTTTGATTTCTGTCGTCGATCGCCCGTCCTTTGTGAGTGTAGCGCCGAGGTATTTAAAAGCATCTACCTCCTCCAGTTGTTGGCCGTTCATGTAAATTTTAGCGGTGGCATTGCTCGTGCTGTTCACAAGTACTTTACTTTTCTCCGAGCTCACCTCCATCCCATATGCTCCAGCTCTGTTCTCAAGTCTGGTCGTAAGATCTTGCAGCTCTGTGTTACTTCCGCCCATGAGGTCAATGTCATCAGCAAACCGTAAGTTGTTGAGGGGTCTGCCGCCAATGGAGATGGTAGAGTGGAAGTCATGGAGGGTCTCTCTCATGATGTTTTCCAAGAACAGATTGAACAGGACTGGAGATAACAGGCATCCTTGTCGGACCCCAACTGTGGTTTTGAAGTAGTCTCCGACCTGATTGTTCAGAAGGACTGCACTGCTTGCAGTGTTGTATAGTGCTTGGATGGATTGCACTAGTCCTTCTTCAATGCCAAACATTCTGAGGACCTGCCACAGGCCTTCGTGCCATACTCTGTCAAAAGCCTTCTTGAAGTCGATGAAGTTGTGGAACAGGTCTCTCTGATGTTGGAGATGTTTTTCCATCATGATGTGGCAGTTAAAAATCTGTTCGATTGTGCTCCTGCCTGCCCTGAACCCAGCTTGTTCCTCTGCAAGGTGTTCTTCTGCCTCCTTCTTGAGTCGATTCAAAATAACTTTGAGCATGATCTTGCTGGCGTGGCTGATGAGGCTGATTGTTCTATAGTTTTGGCATTGATGTTTTTCCATCATGATGTGGCAGTTAAAAATCTGTTCGATTGTGCTCCTGCCTGCCCTGAACCCAGCTTGTTCCTCTGCAAGGTGTTCTTCTGCCTCCTTCTTGAGTCGATTCAAAATAACTTTGAGCATGATCTTGCTGGCGTGGCTGATGAGGCTGATTGTTCTATAGTTTTGGCATTGGCGTAAATTCCCCTTCTTGGGCAGGGGTATGATGAGTGATTGTGTCCATTCTGTTGGCCACTGTTTTGTCTCCCAAATCTTCTGACAGATAGCTGTAACATATGTGATGACTGTTTCGCCACCATGCTTGAGCAGCTCTGCTGGTATATTGTCTGCTCCTGGGGACTTTCCTACTGGTAAGCTGCGGATGGCTTCTTCCACTTCTTCCCTCAGTATAGGTAATGGCGAGGGTGCTCTTGATGTTGCTGCTTTCTCTTCTATTATGCTCTTGTCATGTTGTATTGGGTAGTTGTACAGTTCTTGACAATATTCAGACCACCTGTTCAATGCAGCTGAGCTTTCTGTGAGTATATATATATCTTAATGGCTCAGCCCTGAATATGTCTTCAAACACTAGGCCACGCTGTCAAACAGCTTACACATTCTAGAGGTTTATTTATTTTATTTTATTTATTTATTCTTTATATATCGCGGATAATGGAATAAGCACTTATGTGCTTTTTTTACATCCAGTTCCCGTGTGTATGCGGTTTTGTAAATTTTGTCATCCATTCCCACCGGCACACAATGGCCTACTCTTACGAAAAGTATAACAGGATTTTAACCTGTGCGCAAGATGTTCTGCGAGCGTTCGCACACGGGGCCTCGGTTTATAGTCTCATCCGAAAGCATTTTGGGGAAAGTGGAGTCTGCACTGATGTTAACTCCAGGGGAAAATATCCCCTTGAACGGGAATTGAACCTGGGTCGTCAGATTGCGAGCGCAATGTTCTAACCACTAGGCTATCCTGTCCCCAAGGTTCAAAAGTGAAGGTATATTTTGAAAAAAATGTTCGTTGCTAAACATTTCAAACATCTAAAAAAAAACCGCTTAAGGCTGGACGCTGACCAAAAAAATCCCCCAAAATGCAGTGGCTTAAAACTGAAGGATCCCAAAATATAGAAAAATCCCCGCCACAAATCCACATAACTACACGGACTGGTAGTTGCATGAATAATTCATTTTGCTGATAGACTCCGATCTTAATCATAAACGGTGAAAAATTGCCAACATTAAAGCGTGTAACAGTTTTGATGGCTTTAATTATTGCGATATATATTGAGAGGATTCAGAAAAGACTTTCTCACATACTCAAAAAGGGGGAACGGGATAGCCTAGGTGATTAGAGTGATGTATTCGTGATCTGCTGACCCGGGTTCGAATCTCGTTCAAGAGGATTTTTCCTCTGGAGTTAACATCAGTGCCGATACCACTCTCCTCAAATGTCAATCTGAGGAGACTATATACCGAACGCACGAAGAACATCTTGCCCATACGTTAAATCTTGTTCCGCTTTTTGGAAGAGCAGGCCATTGTGTGTCCGTAGGAGTGGATGACAAATTTTCAAAACTGCATGCACACGGGGATTGGATGAAAAAAAGCGCTTGAGAGCTTAAACCATTATCCTCGAAATAAAAGAATAAATAAATAAATAAAATGATTTTAAAAAGACAGACACCATCTTGGAAATTACAGCAGTGTCTTATCACCAGAAATCAGATGTCCCAAAATCATGATATATCTTATTACCAAAATTAAGCACAAGAATCAAAATCATGACACAATGTGTAATGACATTTTTTTTTTTTAAAGGACACATAAGGCTCTCACCATTTCTTCTCGTCAGAACGCATGACCGGAAACGGAAGCTAGAAATGACCTTGACCGGAGTGACGTCATGGCGGGCGGTGACGTCATAATGGGCGGTGACGCCATACAGAAGCCGATGGAGGGGCCAGTCACCTGAGGGCAGTTCAAGACTGTGCCATGTCTGGCTGCTCTCCACTGTGTGCCAACTGATGGAACCCTGTCGATGTCACACACACATACACACACACACACACACACACACACACACACACACACACACACACACACACACACACACACACACACATACAGGTCTGAATTTGGGCATCAATACTGACAAAGGGGACGGGATAGCTCAGCCGTCAGAGCACTGTGGTTACCATTACTTGGATGGGTGACCGTTTGCGCGCCTTGGCTTCAGTACAGTTCCCCCAGTTCACCCAGCTGTAAATGGGTACCTGCCCTCTTTAGGGTTAGGGAAGGTAAAGCAGCGAGGGAGAGGAGATGGGCGCCGCCCTCAATATGCTGGCCCCTAGAGAAGTGAGGTCTCTGAACACACACACACACACACACACACACACACACACACACACACACACACACACACACACACGCACGCACGCACGCACGCAACGCACGCACGCACACACACACACACACACACACTTTGTCCATCTTAGCTTTCTCTCTCTCTCTCTCTCTCTCTCTCTCTCTCTCTCTCTCTCTCTCTCTCGTTTATTAACGTATATCTCTTTTCTAAAATAAAAATAAAAATTAAAAATCTATGTATCTCTCGAAAGTAATGCTCAAGTTAGTTAGGGATTATGTATTGTTAAAGATATAATTTTTAAAACAATCATGGTGTCGTTGTTGTAGTGAGATTTTTACCTTTGTTTTGTTGATAGTCCCTAATCAGGGCAAGGGCCGGATGAAAAAAAGTATGCGCATGCTTATTCCGTTACCCTTGAAAAATAAAGATTCATTCATTCATTCATTCTCTCTCTCTCTCTCTCTCTCTCTCTCTCTCTCTCTCTCTCTCTCTCTCTCTCTCTCTCTCTTGCTGTCCATGATCCATCTTAGCACTTGTGCGCGCGTGCACACACACACACACACACACACACACACACACACACACACACACACACCACACACACCACACACACACACACGCACACACACACACACTAATAACAAAGCACAGGGAAAAAAAACATTCCACACTTACCTGACAAGTTCTTGTAAGGTTGTCTCCCCTCAAACACCAAAACGCGGTATAGGACTCCACGAGCCGTGACGTCACAGACCACGCGATATTTAACGTCATCATCTGATCGACTTCGTTTTCCAGAATAGCACGCACATTCGGCACCGTGTAATCTGTAATAATAATAATGATAATAATAATAATGATAATAATAATAGTAGTAGTAGTAGTAGTAGTAGTAGTAGTAGCAGGAGTAGTAGTAGTAGTAGTGGTGGTGGTGATGGTGGTGGTGGTCGTAGTAGTAGTAGTAGGTAAAGGTAAAGGTAAAGGTGTCCCATAACCTATAAGGTCGTATGGTCAGAGACCTCACTT
>CM054150.1:1131647-1139147 GCA_028751875.1 Rapana venosa | reverse complement strand
TCATTATGCTAGTTTGAACCTGCAGGGTAGAAATATATATTATTTTCAAACATGACTCTATGTAAGCAAAACCCTTCTGACAGGGCTAAAGATAAAGGTAAAGGTATCCCATAACCTATGTGGTCGTAAAGGAGTGAGGTATCAGAGACCTCAACTTCTCCAGGGGCCAGCATATTGAGGGCGGTGCCCATCTCCTCTCCCTCGCTGCTTTACCTTCCCTGACCCTAAAAAGGGCAGGTACCCATTTACAGCTGGCTGAACTGGGGGACTGTACTGAAGCCAAGGCGCGCAAACAGTCACCCGTCCAACTGGTAACCACGCTCGATGCTGCTTAGCCTTAGCTGGGGGAAAGCGAGTGCTCTGACCACTGAGCTATCCCGTCCCCAACAGGACTAAAGGATGTCTGTTAACTCGTTCCCTACCATCCACTAGGATCGTAGTGGTCTCGTGCACAACACTTGCCTTCAAACCACTGCAATGGCAGGATTTGACCCTGTGACTTTACTTTTCTTTAGCTCAACGACGTCAATTTTGTTTTTAAACAACACCAGGCAGCCATATTTCAATTCAGTCCTGATGTTTACAGCCCCACCAACCATGGAGGCCATATCAGGGCTGTCACCTCATCAAATTTTAAATCTCAGATTAAAAGTGTGTACACATTAAAACATTGGGGACGGGATAGCTCAGTGGTCGGAGCACTCGCTTTCCCCAGCCAAGTTAAGCAGCGTCGAGCGTGGTTACCAGTTGGATGGGTGACCGTTTGCGCGCCTTGGCTTCAGTACAGTTCACCCATCTGTAAATGGATACCTGCCCTCTTTAGGGTCAGGGACGGTAAAGCAGCGAGGGAGGGGAGATGGGCGCCGCCCTCAATATGCTGGCCCTAGAGAAGTGAGGTCTCTGACGCCTCGCTCCCCTACGACCTTATAGGTTATGGGACTCCTTTACCTTTACCTTTTTTACACATTAAAACAGGGTATAAAACCAACTCTACTGTCCTTCCTTGTAGCAACGCCCTGGCCAACCATAAGGGTCAACCCAGGACGGGCACCGCGTTGTGGGAAGAAACCACATCAACCACACATCAAATGAGATAAAACCAAACCCAGATTCCTTAAAACATTACCCTGTTCTTAGTGACCAACTGTAATACTTTCACTCATATCAGACGAAAAAAAGCCCGATTTTCTCAGGAGGTTAAATACGGTGTCTGGTGGTACATCACGAAAAAGGATCTTTAGGGAGTCTGCAGGAAAATGCAGACAGACAGACAGACAGATACACAGACAGATACACAGACAGACAGACAGACAGACAGACAGACACACACACACACACACACAACGCGCGAGCGAAACGAAACAGAGAGATGAGACAGAGTAACAGCCAAAATCAAATTCAAACTCAAACCTCAAAACACAAACAAAACAACGATGATATAACAAAAAAAAATTAATATCAAAACGATATTCACGGCCAGAGAAGATCAACCGATAACCAAGGCAGCGGGGCCGCTCCACATATGGCAACTCTGCACTCACGGCCCTCACAGCCACGAAGCAGTAGTAGTACTCTGAGCTGGCTGTCTCCATCGTCACATCCACACACACAGCTCCCCGTGATCCCTTGGCTCTCTGCGGTAGCTCCACCGCTGACAGTGACGTGTATCGCCGGTAAAACGTCACCACCTTGGCTGGCTGGATGACGTCAGAGGACACGTTGCTGACGTCACAGCACAGCCTCAAGTTGTCTCCCACGAAACGAAACGGCTGCTGAAGTTCACTAAAAAAAACAAAAAACAAAAAAAACAAAAACGCTTTAGTCATGCAACCTTTCTGGCGACAAAGCAAACAAAACAAATCAGAGCAAAATATGCTTAAAAGTTTCAGAAGGAAATGACTGCGTACCTGTGCAAAAACTTGCAAAGCTGACAGAGTCACAGGACTTACTGTGATTTTCTTGCCGGGAGCAGTTCGGGAACTTGGGTGACGTCACATCCAACATGGCTGCTAGTGACGTCAGGATCATGGCTGTCACTCTGGGCCAAGTGGATTGAACCGGAAAATCACTGAAATAAACACAATCTTTGGAATGGAATCGAAGCGTGTTTATTCACAATGATCTATAATTTTTCAACTGTTACACCTTTTTTTTTAAAATCACAAACCCATGAACAGGACGAACCTCCTCAACTTACCTATCCCGTAGTCCGTGGACCGTGGGGGCACTAATGAAGATTTTGAAACCAGCTTCCTCCACTCCCCGCGGTCTTCTGCTTTCTGTAGCAAATCGTTCCACTCAAGGCCAGTCCACTCTCTGATGTTGTCTTCCCATCGTTTTCTCTGTCTGCGTCTTCTTCGTCTCCCTCCTTGTACTGTTCCCTGTAGGACAGTCTTGGCCAGTCCAGATGTTCGTGTGACGTGCCTGTACCACATTAGTTTGCGTTTTTTCACTAAAGTCAGGAGCTCTTTATATGGTCCGATGGTGTTTTTAATTCTGGCCATTAACTTCCTGGTTAGTGATGTGATCTCTGTATGAGATACCAAGGAGTTTGCGAAAGCATCTCATCTCCATTGCCTGTATCCTTCTTTCAATGTCTGCTGTTATGGTCCACGTTTCACATGCGTACAAAAATATGGACATGATCAGGGAACGCATCAGGACTGATCTTGAAGCTGATGGCGATGTTCTTGTCATTCCAGAGGACTTTCAGTTTGGTCATTGCAGCTGTGGTCTGGGCTATCCTGGAGAGAATTTCAGGTTTTGATCCTTCATCCGATACTATAGCTCCCAGATATTTAAAGCTATGGACAATCTCGATTTTCTTGCAATCAATAATTATGTCAGTGCTGATGCCATTGGCAGGACAAGATTAAAGTACTAATGACACCAGCACATTATTGAAATGGAAGGGAAAAGATTAAATGTCTAATGACTCTCTCTCTCTCTCTCGCTCTCTTAACAAAATTGATTGCATTTTTTGTATCTTTATAACTGTGCAATGTAAAAAAAAAAAGCAAAAAATCTAATGACACAAACACAATGTTGAAATGGAACAGAAAAGACTACATTTCCTAATGACACGTGTTGCACGTATAATGCTACCAGTTATGCAGTTATACACACACACATTATACACACATACTCTCGCAGCAATCCTCCAGCAAACTCACTCCAATCAACCAGTGGTCACACAGTGTTAAAATTCCCTCTCCCTCTAAAAGATAACAGTAAAGGTGTCCATAACCTACGTGGTCGTAGGGGAGCAAGGCGTCAAAGACCTCAGCTTCTCCAGGGGCCAGCATATTGAGGGCGGCGCCCATCTCCTCTCCCTCGCTGCTTTACCTTCCCTGACCCTAAAGAGGGCAGGTACCCATTTACAGCTGGCTGAACCTGGGGACTGTACTGAAGCCAAGGCGTGCAAACGGTCACCCACCTAAGTGGTAACCACCCTCGATGCTGCTTAACCTTGGCTGGGGGAAAGCGAGTGCTCTGACTACTGAGCTATCCCGTCCCCTCTGTCCCTCTACATAAGGATTGATTTATTTAGTATAATTATATATCAATCTCTTACATCAAATCACATATCTAAGTTTGAGTGGATAATCTCACCAGTGTTCAGTAAACAGACATCAATACATGAATATTCAATAGTTTCTATCAAGACATCAATACATGAATATTCAATAGTTTCTATCAATAAACATCAATACATGAATATTCAATAGTTTCTACCCCATAGACATCAATACATGAATATTCAACAGTTTCTATCAACAGACATCAATACATGAATATTCAATAGTTTCTATCAACAGACATCAATACATGAATATTCAACAGTTTCTATCAACAGACATCAATACATGAATATTCAACAGTTTCTATCAACAGACATCAATACATGAATATTCAATAGTTTCTATCAACAGACATCAATACATGAATATTCAATAGTTTCTATGAACAGACATCAATACATGAATATTCAATAGTTTCTATCAACAGACATCAATACATGAATATTCAATAGTTTCTATCAATAGACATCAATACATGAATATTCAATAGTTTCTATCAATAGACTTTTCAAAGTGTGGTAACAGACTCCTTTGTCCTTTTGAGAGGCGGGCCAACCAACCCTAGGCTATCCACAATGGGAAACCTTCAGTTATTAAAAATTATGTTCTCTCTTCTTTTCCTGAGCCTTTTCCTCCACTGCTGGAGACGGTTCAGTAAGATCCTTAGGACCCGGGTGGTAGGTCACCCCCATTAAGGCATTCATTCAGAAATGTGACCCTCCACCTCGAAATGAGCCCCCTTGCACCTGACCCACTTTTCCGCTAGGAGCCATTTTAGGCAGGTGGGGGTCAGGTTGCCGAATTTGAGACGTTGATTGATTATATAAAACTTTAGCCATTATTCTACCTTGTCATGAAACATCTAGGCGTAATTTTATTTTGTGTTGCGTTTAAACATGTTTTAAAAACACCCAAGCCCTGGTTGTGACCACCTATTACGTGCTACACTTCGTCCATTTCTCATTTTGTAGCCTCCTGCAGTATATCATTTCAATTTGTAATAACTTTTCACAGGATTGTCCGATTTTCAATCTGTTTTCTGCATTGGATAGCTTTTTTGTTGCAGATTAACAACATGTTAATAACTAAAAATTTATCTTTGGTGCAACGCGATTTGTTTTGTGGTGGAGCGTCACAAATGGCCTGTAATCCTGTGATAAGGACAATAGGAAGGTCACCCTATTGTTTTATTATTTTAACTTCATAATCATCCTTTATTTCCATCCACAGTTTTTAACCTTCTTTACCCACTTCCTTTTCTTTCTTTCTTCATTCTTCTTTTCGTTTTGTTTACTTTCTTGTTTCACTTCTGATTGGAACAGATGACAAAATTTACAGGGCCACATGCACGCAGGGACTGGATGTAGGGAAAAAAAGGAGAAAGGTAAGGGGCACATGGGTGCTTATTCCATTGTCCTCGAAATGAAAGAATAAAAGAAAAAAGAAAAACAATATTTGTAGTAACTTAACAATAAGCTTGGCCACTTTTCAACAAAAACAAATGTGCAGTCCAAAAATTCTTGCCCACATGACCCATAATTATAGAGGATCGGTGATCTAGAGGTAATGTGCCTGCCTACAAAGCGAAAAGTCCGGGTGGGAAATGTGCCATGGTTTGATCCCCGTTGGGCCCTAAACTCTTCCCCTCTCCATTAGACCATGGTGGTATAGGTGCTAGTCTTTCGCACGAGAAATAAACCGAGGTCTTATGTGTTACACATAATTATTTATTCCACGTTAAAATTTTAAAAAAACATCACAAGGGCGTGTCCTTGGAAAAATTCTGTAAAAAAAAAACCCAACCCCACTTTGACAGGGAAACAAATACAGTTGCAGACAGGAAAAGACCAACCAAAAAAAATTACCAAGTGGCGCTGCTCTTGTGGCGACGCGCTGTCTCCCCAGGGAAGAGCAGCCATTGGAATTTCACGCAGAGAGATCGGCCCTGACTTACAGTGGTATACCAAACAATAACAAGTTTGCGTGTGTGGCTGTAGTGAAGTATCTAGGGGCGTATAATATCATGTTTCAGCTTGAAAGGATCGTTCCTTGTCTAATGGACCATGCAAGTTGTTATGCCAAAAGTGGGTAAAGGATAAAGACTATCTCAAGACAATATCTCAAAGCATAACAATCGCTATAAGGCATCACAACGCTCCTTACGCTCTAGTTAGCGTTATGTTGTTGTTGTTGTTTTTATAAACACATGCACATACACAGGCGCGCGCACAGACTATGTGATACACACAACCCTCGTCATTGAAAGCATACTCAATTTGCGCAAATATATGGGTGCACTCATGTAAACACGCGCGCGCGCGCACACACACACACACAACACGCACACACACACACACACACAAACACACACACACGCACGCACTCACGAAGGAACGCGTGCGCACATGCACACACTCACCTATACACACCATGAGATTGGTGTTTTTTCTTATATAATGGCTTGATGGAAATAAAAGCAATGCATGTTTCTTCAATACTATACGTACTTGACTTACCTTCAAAATACACCACACCCCCACCCCACACACTTAGTGCAAGCCTGCAGCCCCCCACCCCTATCACACACAACATGCTACGGCCGCAACAAAAACCTTCACTTCAAAACTTACACCACAAACAAACACACACACACCACACAGACCCCCACTACACACACACACCACACACGCCGCGCGCACACACAACACACACACAACACACACTCACACACTTCATACAAAACACAACACAACGCCACACACTCACACACACACTTCCAGACACACACACACACACATACCACACACGCAACGCCACACGCACACACACACACATATAACATACACACTACACTCGCACGGCACACACACACACACACACTACACCCACAAACACACTCCAAATACACACACACACACCACCACCACACACACGCACACACACACACACACCACACACACACAACAACCCCCCAAATCACACAAACACACACATCACCACCACACCACCCCTCCCCCCACACACTACCCCCCCCCCCCACCTTCCTCACACCCCCACACCCCTCCTCCCACCCACACACCACACCACACCACACACACACATCACAACACATCACATCACACCACAAATCCAATAACTCACTGGTGAATCGGAAACAGCTATCCTTCCTTCCTTTCGCTTAGAATTATAATATATAATCACGATAACCTCCTCAATGCATTATTTTTCGCTTGTCAACCCACAACTCAGTTTAAAGTTCTACTTTGGCACCGTATTCGTGTTCTCAAACTGTCTCCCTCCGAGTTCCTCTAAATGAATATCATCGCTCGTCTGCTACCCAAGGTCTTGCAATGGATTAGCAGGGATCGTTCCAAGAACAAGAGTTTTGTGTGCCATGGAGGGAGAGAGAGAGAGAGAGAGAGAGAGAGGGGGGGGGGGGAGAAGAGAGGGGGGGAGGGGGGGGGGGGGAGAGGGAGGGGGAGGGAGGAAGAGAGAGAGGGAGGGAGAGAGAGAGATCTTCAGGTTAACTTATCTGTCTTAGGGTGGGGGTGGGGTGGGGGGTGGGGGTGGAGTGAGGTGGGGTTTGGGGTTTAGTAGCATGGACTCCGTCAATTTGTTTATAGTCTGTATGATCGTTTCATGTGATCTGTCTGTTAGTATTGAAGTCTATGTCTTTGTCTGTCTTTGTTTCTCGTTTCTTGTTGTTGTTGTTGTTGTTCTTCTTCTTTTTCTTTTTTTTCCTTTCTCTTCTTCTTCTACTTCTTCGCAATTCTTGTTCTTCTGGTTCTTCTTCGCAATTGTTGTTCTTCTTGTTCTTCTTCGCAATCCTTCTTCTTCGCAATTCTTCTTCTTTGCAATTCTTCTTCTTTGCAATTCTTCTTCTTCGCAATTCTTCTTCTTCGCAATTCTTCTTCTTCTT
>CM054150.1:1121647-1124147 GCA_028751875.1 Rapana venosa | reverse complement strand
TCCTCACTTGACTGGCAATGTTTCCCTTCAACTCCCGAAGAACTTCCAACTTAAGGGACATAATCGATACAAAATTGGAAGCGCCATTCAGTTGTCCCCCTTGTCCGCCTCCTGGGTGTGTGTGGTGTGTGTGTGTGTGTGTGTGTGTGTGTGTGTGGTGTGTGTGTGTGTGTGTGTGTGTGTGTGTGTGTGTGTGTTTGCGGTAAATAATTATCGTGTGCGTTTTGTGTACATATCCTTCAAATAAGACCCTTGTGAAATGGACTTAAAATGTTTGACTATCCCAGGAAACTATACACTATGTGTGTATACTAGTATACTGTGTGTGTGTGTGTGTGTGTGTGTGTGTGTGTGTGTGTGTGTGTGTGTGTGTGTGTGTGTGTATAGGTGCGTACATTTGAATTTTGCTTAAGTTTCGATAGTTATTGGCTGCATGACTCTGTAAGAATATGTTGAATGCAAGCGCTCTGATTTGTCTTTTGCAAGATATAGCGCTATACAAATTCCATTTATTGTAATTATCATTATTATTATAATTATTATTATTATTATTATTATTATTATTATTATTATTATTATTATACATGAACACATACACAGACAGACAGACAGACAGACAGACAGATGGATACACACACACTACACTACTCTACACACACACTACACACACACACCTACATGCACACCGCACTACACAATACCATACCACACCACACTACACACACAACACTACACCACACTACACTACACTACACTACACTACACTACACTACACTACACCCCACACACAACACACACACACACGCAGAGTCCAGGGAATGTGTACAGTGCTAGTATAACAACCAGCCTTGTTTTTTCAAAGGATTTTGGTCAGAGCAGTTTCCCCCCCTCCTTTCCTGATAAGAGAGAGAGAGAGAGAGAGAGAGAGAGAAGAGAGCCATGCATGGCTGTACACACACAAAAACCGTTCATGCGTCAGCCATTGAACGTAGCCTAAGGCTATGATTGTGTGTGACTGGCTGAATCAAATCCAGCCATGACGTCTGCTGATAGTCACGTAACCTCTACATACATACCGTCCGTCACTGTCACCGATCCCTCAGATTCCGAATCCTTTGGGGCGCCTTCGAAGCTTTGTCAACCCCCTTTCTCCAGTCCTCGCGTCTCTCGGCCACTCTCAGGGTGTCTCTGCATACACTGCAGGCTAAAAGGTTTGCTCTATTAACAAAAATTTAAAAAGTTGTCTCCCTTCCCCTTCCACCTCAAACAACAACAAAAATCACAGCTATTGCAACCAACGATTCAAACAAACACACCCTCACCTCCTCCAGGAAGAAAGTGAAAAAGAAAAAAAAAAGAAAAAAAATACCCCCCCCCCCAAAAAAAAAAAAAAAATCTTCACCAGTTATATACAGGTAACTTCCAACCCTATGTTTCGGTTAAACGATAATTTCTCAAAAAAAGAACGATAACCTCGATCATAATCGCAAAACAAAATTAATGAACGAACGATTATCCATTGCTTTAAACAACACTGAAACAAATAAAAATTATAAGGTTTATTTGATCAAAAATGCGCTTGGTGGATGAAGATTTCTTTGGTAAGATATGCATTAGATTGTGACAATAGTCGTTTGCTATCTGGGCCAATTACCCATTTGGCGCGAGACTGTTTCCTGTCGTTTGGTTGTGGATAGATCTCACAAATTCAGACGACAGGGTTGCGCAGTAATTAACGGAAAACAATATCAAGATTTTATCAGTTGAAGTAGATATGTCAGCGTTTTGTGCTTTCGGTGAACAAAAAGGCTCAGCGTGTGTGCATTACATGGTGTTTATTTTCGATGAATAAGTTGAGGAGAGACAAAGTTTTGTTTTGAAGAAGCAGACTGTGATTTGTCATGTGTCGTCATGCTTTTGAAAGGAAACTGGTTAACTTTTCAGTGCTGGAAGTACATGAAACAAAGGAGACATGGTTTTCGGTGACGGACATTATAATTATGGTGAGTTGTACGTGGTGTGTGTTGTTGTTCTTCTTCTTCTCATCTACTTCTTTCGTCATCTTCTTCAGTGTAGGGGTTTTGGGTTATTCGTTTTTGTTGTTATTTTTTTAACTATCTTAAAAACAAATTAAATGTGAAATCAGATAATACAGAGGGAGTGTGTGCCATGTGTGTGTTTGTGTGTGGGTGTGTGTTGTTGTTGCTGCTGTTGTTGTTGTATTCGATTTTACATCTGCTCACTCTCAGTGAAATACCCGCCCCCCCCTCCAAAAAAAAAGAGAGTAAGAGTTGAGGTGGCAATGGAAATCCTAATGGAAAGAGTGCGGGGAGGGGGCGGGGGGGGGGGGGGGGGGGTGGGGGGGGGGGGGGGGAGAGATATGCACATAAAAAGAAACTTGGCAAAGCAGTTTTGTGACGTGTGTATAGTGTAAAGTAGTGTCGTGGAGTATAGCGCAGTACGGTGCAATGGAACGTAGTGTAATGCAGTGCAGTGCAGT
>CM054150.1:1076647-1099147 GCA_028751875.1 Rapana venosa | reverse complement strand
GAGAGAAGAAGATCCATTGACAACACAACACACACACACACATACACAGAAAGCGTTTAATCTTTCGTTTTCTTCAATCACTATCCTGTTAAACATACATACATACATACATACATACATACATACATACATATATATATATATATATATATATATTCACTCATCACCCATGCGTACCACTTTTAAAACGGCAGAGGAACAACCCTGTCCCTACAAGCCGTAAAACAACAAGGAAAAGAACATACAAGGGACTATGCTCAAACGGATCCGATTGTGTGAACGCGATACAAGTTAGCCAGGTTTTCTGCGAAACGATGACCATTGGCAACACGGAACGGGGACATTTCTCACGCAGTAGTCGTCGTAGCATTAGAGTTGGAGCGAGACGAGTGGAATGAGTGCGTCGCATCAGTCTGGTGGTGTTTGGGTGGGTTTTTTTTTAAGTTGACGGGGAATGCTGTGACAGTAGGAAATGCTGTGAGGTCTCTCTCCTCTCCTCTCTCTCTCTCTCTCTCTCTCTCTCTCTCTCTCTCTCTCTCTCTCTCTCTCTCTTATATATATATATATATATATATATATATATATATATATATATATATATATATATATATATATATATATTATATGTATTCTTGTTCACTTTGTTGAATTGCTCGAGGAACAGTCTGGTGTTGTGGCCTTTGTAAGGCTTCACGGAGATGAGCTTGCCTTTTGTCTAAATCAGTTTTCTTTCTTTCTTTATTTATTATTTTGTTTATTATTTTCTTCATTTTATTGATTTGGATAAGCCTTTCTTGGTTTTTTCACCTGCCTACCGCGTTTGTATTGCTGTTCCCACCGGCCACGCATGGGCCTACTCTTTCCAAAGCGGCTACGGTTTTAACTTGGCGCAGATTTCTCGTGCGTTCTGCTCTCCACCACTGGCCTTCGGTTTAATTGTCTCATTTCAAGGATTTTGGCCTAAGTTGATCGGCACTAATGTTACTCTAGAGGAAATTTCTGCTAGCAACGAGATTTGCCCGGTCGCAGCTACTCACGCGCCTATCCGTTCTATCCTGCCCTCCATTCCCTCTACTGGTTTTGACCATAATCCAGTTGCCTATTTTGCCTGCCCTACCTTGCCTGCCAGCCTTCTGACCTTGCCTCTACCCTTTCCTGCCTCCTGGTTCTTGCCTACTTTCCTTACCTTGCCCTGCTTTCCTTTGCCCTACCTTCCTGCACTGCCCTCCCTTTCTGCCCTGCCTCCTTCCCTGCCCTACCTTTCTCCCCTGACCCTACCTTTCTGCCTCCTTTGCCTCTCTTCTTTCCCTACCCTCTACATCCTTTCCTCACTCTGCCCTACCTTTCCTACCTGCCTTATTTCCTGCCTACCTTTCTCATGCCCTACTTTCCTGCTACTTCCCTGTCCTACCTTTCCCTGCCCTACCTTTCCTCTGCCCTACCTTTCCTCCCTCTACCTTTCCCTGCCCTACCTTTCCTCACCTGCCCTACCTTTCCCTGCCTACTCCTTATTCCCTGCCTACCTTCCTACCTCCCTACCTTTCCCTGCCCTACCTTTCCCTGCTCTTTCCCTGCACCTTCTGCCTACCTTTCCCTGCCCTACCTTTCTCACTGCCCTACCTTTCCCTGTCCTACCTTTCCCTGCCCTACCTTTCCTCACCTGCCCTACCTTTCCCTGCCCTACCTTTCCACTGCCCTACCCTTTACCTCCCTGCCCTACCTTTCCTCACCTGCCCTACCTTTTCCTCACTGCCCTACCTTTCCTCACCTGCCCTACCTTGTCCCTCCTACCTTCGACTTCCTAGCCCTTCACCTGCCCTACCTTTCCCTGCCCCCTCTCCCTTACCTTTCCTCACCTGCCCTACCTTTCCTTCACCTGCCCTACCTTTCCTCCCTGCCCTACCCTTTCCCTGCCCTACCTTTCCTCTACCTGCCCTACCTTTCCCTCACCTGCCCTACCTTTCCTCACCTGCCCTACCTTTCCTCACCTGCCCTACCTTTCCTCTGCCTACCTTCCTGCCCTACCTTTCCCTGCTACTTTCCCTGCCCTACCTTCCCTGCCCTACCTTTCCCCTGCCCTACCTTTCCACCTGCCCTACCTTTCCTCACCTGCCCTACCTTTCCCTGTCTTTCCCTGCCCTACCTTTCCCTGCCCTCCCTTTCCCTGCCCTCCCTTTCCTCACCTGCCCTACCTTTCCTCACCTGCCCTCCCTTTCCCTGCCCTACCTTTCCTCACCTGCCCTACCTTTCCTCACCTGCCCTACCTTTCCCACCTGCCCTACCTTTCCTCACCTGCCCTACCTTTCCCTGCCCTACCTTTCCTCACCTGCCCTACCTTTCCCTGCCCTACCTTTCCTCACCTGCCCTACCTTTCCTTCACCTGCCCTACCTTTCCCTGCCCTACCTTTCCTGCCTACTTTCCTGCCCTACCTTTCCCTGCCCTACCTTTCCCTGCTCCCTGCCCTACCTTTCCTCACCTGCCCTACCTTTCCTCACCTGCCCTACCTTTCCATGCCTTACCTTTCCATGCCCTACCTTTTCCATGCCTTACCTTACCCTACCCTTACCTCACCCTGCCTTGCCCTGCCCTGCCCTGCCCTGCCATACCCTGTCCTATCTTGCCTTGCCTTGTCCTGCCTACTAAATACTGTTGTTTGTTTCTTTATCTTTTTTTTGGTCTTTGAAATGAGCAGGCCCCAAGAGTATGCACAAGCCCTGCGCCTGACAGTATGACCAAGACCTAAAGGAAGAGGAAGGAAGGAGGAAGGAAGGAAAGAGCAAAACCCCGATGGCCATCCGAAAGTGGACCAACAAGCGGATGGCCGTAGTCTTGGTCCACTGGCTGGTCTTTCAAGGCATCATTCCGCCCAGCTTGACCTTCTACATACATTTCAAGGAAAAAGGAGGTCAGTATTGTCCTGCTAGTAGTGGCTGTGTTTGCGTGTACAAGCGGGTGCACACACGTCGTCTGGTGTCAGTTTTGCGTTGAGTTGCCGTAATCCTTATTGCCGTTATTATTAACGCTTGTATTATTGTTATTTTACTATTATTATTATTCTGGTTATTATTATTATAGTAGTATAATTAGTAGTATTATTTTATTATGTTTAAGTAGTATAGTAGTAGCAGCAGCAGCAGCAGTATCATCGTCATCATCATCATTTTTATCATGATTGATATTATTATTATTACTAATAGTACTACTACTACCACTACTACAGGTCAGGTCAGGGGTCTCCTCTGCTACTGGTAGCCATGTAAGCCAGCACTACCTGTGTCATGTAGGTAGATGGAGCTCATCAGTCTGGGAAAATTCAGTCCATCTAGGAGAAGGAAAACTCTGATTTCAAACCTCCGCTGCCTTGCGGCCATACCCACTCATAGGAAAAGCTTCGAGAGTCAACTCTTGAGGAAAAATCGGGAGTCAGAATCCCCAAGGCAGTCTGAGGCTGTATACAGCATTGTTCTGGCAAACTCCTGCGACAGCACTGGAACCATGAGTATCGGCGATTGCCTTTCCAATGGACCATTCCAGTGACATGGAGGGGGGGGGGGGGGGGTGTCTGCTGCATGGGTAACAGCTTGCCCTCCATACTTACTTACTTACCCAGGCTTTGCACTCTGGAGAGGTCACCACTCCAGCTTCGCTTTGCAGCGTGGACACAACCCGGGAAGCAGCAGTCTACCGGTTATAAGTCTGAATACTCGATTGTGGCGTAGAGTCAGACGTCAGGGGGATGCTTCCCACGGTGGAGAGATCAGGGCATCTCACAGAGCAGCTACCTCCTGCCTCAAGCTGGGCAGCCCCCAGCCAGTTAGATGCTGCCCCGCCACTGTTCGCTAGCCTCACTGGGTGTGTGGGGGTTAGGGTGAAAACTGACGAGCGGATCGACAACTGTGCACCAGGCAACAGGAAAAAAATGAAAACTCCCGCCCTGAAACTGGGCACGTGGATAGCAAAGCCCTGAACTCTCCTGCCTCTGGCAGGCCACCTGGGAAAGACGGAGTTCCTGGCGACGTACTGAAGTGCTGCACAGAGACGCTCATCGCCGAGCTGCTCAGCAGCACGAGGCAGAGAGAAGGAGAAGAAAGGCTGCAGCAGCCAGGCAGACAGATTGACAGACCAGCATTGTCAGACTTCATCTGTGCCACCCTCTGCCATAGGCACTGTCTGTCATGCCCGTGTGGGACTGCCCAGCCACACCCGACGCTGTTGTACCAGAGTTAAACACCCAGCGCGCAACTCCATAGTCTTCCAGACTGACGGCTGCCTACTATCACTACTATCATTAAGCGCTTTGATTTGTTTTTTGCAAGATATAGCGCTGTATAAATTCCATGTATTAGTAGTATTATTATTATTATCATTATTATTATTATTCATGTATTATCATTTTCATCGTCATTACGTCCTTTTGGGGGACGGGATAGCTCAGTGGTCGGAGCACTCGCTTTCCCCCAGCTAAGGTTAAGCAGCATCGAGCGTGGTTACCACTTGGATGGGTGACCGTTTGCGCGCCTTAGCTTCAAGTATAGTCCCCCAGTTCACCCAGCTGTAAATGTGTACCAGCCCTCTTTTAGGGTCAGGGAAGGTAAAAGCAGCGAGGGAGAGGAGATGGGCGCCGCCCTCAATATGCTGGCCCCTGGAGAAGCTGAGGTCTCTGACGCCTCGCTCCCCTACGACCTTACACAGGTTATGGGACACCCTTTGCCTCTTATGTCCTTTCAGATTGGGGTGAATTTGCTTGGAAAGTCCATCATCGATGTGTGTATTTTTTCTTTCTTTATATCATTCTTCATGCTATGTATTGCACTTTAATTACTTTTGATTTGTGGTGTGTGTGTGTGTGTGGTGTGTGTGTGTGTGTGTGTGTGTGTTGTGTGTGTGTGTTTTTGTTGCAGAGGGCTGGATGTAAAAAAAAAAGCTATTGTTATGCTTGTTCTATAACCCTCTATAAATAAAATTTGTTCATTGTTCATTGTTCAGCACTGACACCCAACGACCCCTTCGTGTTCGTGGGCGAGAACCTCACGCTGACCTGCACGCTGACCAACAGGAACCTGGCCGGAGACAGCTTGGGCATGGTCTTCAGTTCTGGCGAACGAGCGCTGGACAGCGGCTACTCGCGGCAGACGGGCCAGTGGGCGGTTGAGCTGAACTACCCTGTGGCGCTGTCCAACGACAAGAGCCTTGTCGTGTGCTGGCTGCACAACACGACCGGCGTCCTGATCGACTCGCAGATTATCACCGTGGATTGTGAGTTTTGCAGGGTTGGTTTGTGTGTGTTGTGTTGGTGGGGCTAGTGTGACTTGCATTGTCAGTTGGTAAAAATGTTGAATCTCATCTTAAGACAAATGTCGAATCTCGTCTTAAGACAAATTGTTGAATCTCATCTTAAGACAAATGTTGAATCTCATCTTAAGACAAATAAAGAGTCAACGGTCCACGGTGGACTGGTTTGGTTTTATTTGGTTTTGTTTGGTTTGTTTGTTTTGTTTTGTTTTCATTCCTCGGCTAGAGCTCCGAGGTTCACCAATGGTGTGTGTGTGTGTGTGTGTGTGTGTGTGTGTGTGTGTGTGTGTGTGTGTGTGTGTGTGTGTGTGTGTGTGTGTGTGTGTGTGTGTGTGTGTGTGTGTGTGTGTGTGTCCGACCCTTTTTTTTTAACCCACCATTAAGGTAGCCGCATTCCCACTTCGGGGATTTGTGTTATATTGTATTGCGTTGCGTTGCGTTGTGTTGTGTTGTGTTGTAATATAATTATTGTATGATAGTGGTGTTGTGTGTTTGTTTTTATTGTGTTGTGGTGTATTGTTTTATATTGGTGTGCCGTGTTGAAGTGTGTCGTGTTGTGCTGCTGTGAACTGTATTGTGTTGTAGTGAATCACACACACACACACACACACACACATACGCACGGACGCACACACACACACTCACACACTCACACAAACACACACACAAACACACACATATACGCACGCACATACATACACTTAAACACACAAACCCCCTACCCACACGCGTGCACAAGCACGCAAGCACACACACACATCAACACACACGTACCCCCCTTACCCCACACACAACTACACACACAACCCCCCCCCCCCCCCACACACACACACACCTCTCTCACACACATGCGCACGCAAGCACACACACACACAAATACACACGCAACTCCCCCCTCCCCTTCACACACACAAAATTACACACACAACCCCCCCCCCCCCACACACACACACACATTCCCACATCCACGCACACACACACACACATATCCACACAAACACCTCTCCCCCTCAACCCCCTCTCCCCGCCCCCCCCACCCACCACTCCCCCCACCCACACTCATATCCACACACACCTGTCCCCCTCATTGCCCCCTTCCCCCCTCCCCCAACCACACATATCCACACACACACACACACCTGTCCCCCTCATCCCCCTTCCCCCTTCCCCAACCACACATATCCACACACACACACACACCTGTCCCCTCATTCCCCCTTCCCCCAACCACACATATCCACACACACACACACACCTGTCCCCCTCATTCCCCCTTCCCCAACCACACATAATCCACACACACACACACACCTGTCCCCCTCATTCCCCCTTCCCCCAACCACACAACCACACACATCTATCCCATCCCAACCACACATATCCACCACCTCACACTGTCCCCCATTCCCCCCCTCCCCAACCACACATATCCACACACACACACCTGTCCCCCTCATTTCCCCCTCCCCCTCTCCCCCAACCACACACACACACTCACGCACGCACACTCACGCACCCCCCCCCCCCCCACACACACACACGCACACACCCCCCCCCACCCTCCCACACACACACACACACCCACACACGCCCTCACACCAACCCACCAGCAACGTTGTCAGGTCACTACAATAATAATCACACACACATGGATGCCGTCACGGACAGACCCGGCGGCCAAGGTGCGGAACGTGTCGTGCGTTGTGGACAACTGGAGGAACCTGACCTGCACCTGGGACCTCCCCTACCCCTACAAGTACACAGACAACCTCATCGTCGAGATCCAGCTCAGGTAGGTCCCGTCCCGTCCCTCCTGTCCCTCCTGTCCCTGTCCTGTCCCGTCCTGTCCTGTCCCGTTCTATCCTGTCCTGTTCTATCCTGTCCCGTTCTGTCCTGCCCTGTCCCGTCCTGTCCTGTCCCGTTCTGTCCTGTCCTGTACTCTCCTCCCCTACCCCTACAAGTACACAGACAACCTCATCGTCGAGACCCAGCTCAGGTAAGTCCTGTCCCGTCCCGTCCCGTCCTGTCCTGTCCTGCCCTGCCCTGTCCTGTGCTGTCCTGCCCTGTCCTGTCCTGTATTCTCCTGTCCCGTCCTGTCCTGTCCTGTCCCGTTCTGTCCTGTCCCGTTCTATCCTGTGTCCTGTCCCGTTCTGTCCTGTCCCGTTCTGTCCTGTCCCGTTCTGTCCTGTCCCGTTATGTCCTGTCCCGTTCTGTCCTGTCCCGTTCTATCCTGTGTCCTGTCCCGTTCTATCCTGTCCTGCCCTGTCCTGTTCTATCCTGACCTGCCCTGTCCCGTTCTATCCTGTCCTGCCCTGTCCCGTTCTATCCTGTCCTGCCCTGTCCCGTTCTATCCTGTCCTGCCCTGTCCCGTTCTATCCTGTCCTGCCCTATCCTGTCCCGTCCTGTCCTGTCCTGTCCCGTCCTCTCCTCTCCTGCCCTGTCTCCTGTCCTGCCCTGTCCTGTCCTGTCCTGTCCCGTCCTGTCCTGCCCTGTCCTGTCCTGTCCTGTCCTGTCCCGTCCTGTCCTGCCCTGTCCTGTCCCGTCCCCAGGCCGGCCAGAATGCTCCATGTCCGCCAGGCCACAATGCTCCATCAACAGGCCAAAATACTCTTATTTTAACGCCAAAGTGCTCCATCCCCATGCCATACGTTAATGCTCTATTCCTAGGCCCAAAATTAATGCGCTAGAGATTACGGGTAAACTGCTCCAAGCTCAGAGTGAAATTCTTCAACCTCCCAGGCCGAAATGCTCCAGGCCAAAATGCTCTATGCACAGGCCAGAATTCTCCATCCTCCAGAAAAAAAAAGCTCCATGCCCAGGTTAAAATGCTCCATCCTCAGGCCAAAATGCTCTATGCGTAGACCAGAATGTTCCATTTCTAGGCTATAATTCTTTATCCCCAGCTCAAAATGCTCCATCCTCAGGCCAAGGTTCTTCAACACCAGGCCGAAATGCTCCAGGCCACTCGGATGGGTGACCGTTTGGCGCCTTGGCTTCAGTACAGTCCCCCCAGTTCACCCAGCTGTAAATGGGTACCTGCCCTCTTTAGGGTCAGGGAAGGTAAAGCAGCGAGGGAGAGGAGATGGGCGCCGCCCTCAGTATGCTGGCCCCTAGAGAAGCTGAGGTCTCTGACGCCTCGCTCCCCTACGACCACATAGGTTATGGGAACACCTCCAGGGGAAAAATCCTCCTAAACAAGATTCGAACCCGGGTCAGTAGATCACGTGCGCATCACTCTAACCACCAGGCTATCCCGTTCCCCATCTGTCTTCGCTTAAAATACCTATGCTTTAAGGTTTTTATATAAGGCCTTGAAATTCACCTTTTTGTACACATAATATCGTCACTGCAATCGACGCAACACGTTCCTTTTTTCTTGTTCATGATTTTAAGGGGACTGGATTATTGAGCGTGGTTACCAGTTGGATGGATGACCATTTGCACGCCTTGGCTTCGGTAAGTCCCCCAGTTCACCCAGCTGTAAATGGGTACCTGCCCTCTTTAGGGTCAGGGAAGGTAAAGCAGCGAGGGAGAGGAGATGGGCGCCGCCCTCAATATGCTGGCCCCTGGAGAAGCTGAGGTCTCTGATGCCTCGCTCCCCTACGACCACATAGGTTATGGCACACCTTTACCTTTACTTTAAGTCACGGCAGATTTCTCTGCGGGAAATTCGGGCTGCTCTCCCTGATGAGAGCGCGTCGCCACAAGAGCAGCGCCACCACCAATTATTTTATTTTATTTTCCTGTCTGCAACTGTATTTGTTTCCCTATGAGAGTGGCCCTTTTTTTTCTTAACAAAATTTTGCCAGGGACAACACTCCATTTTTTCCCTTCATACCAGAACTAGCCATACTGTTTATGTTGTATTATTATTATTATTATTATTATTATTATTACTACTACTACTCCTACTACTACTACTACTAACTACTAGTAGTAGTTGTAGAAGTAGTAGTAGTATCTTCATGATGATGATGATGATGATGATAATGATGATTATGATTGATAACGTTACAATCATTACCATTCATAACTGAAACAGTGATAACAAGTTAATCATCAATATCACCCGTACTGGGTCCTATCACTCTGCTAAAGTATATGACCTGTGTGAGTGTGTGTGTGTGTGCTTTTAAAATTTTTTTTAAACATTTGACTATTGCAATGTTATTCCATAGATTTGGTCTGCAGCGTACCATGTTTGTAGTATCTGTTTGAACTATTGATTATTTGTCATTGGTTGTATGACTGTGTAAGATTAGGTTGAATGCAAGCGCTTTGATTTGTCTTTGCAAGATATAGCGCTATATACGTTCCATTTATTATTATTATTATTATTATTATTATTATTGTTGTTATTACTACTACTACTTTTCCCCCCAGTCGAAGCTGGTCCAGCAATCGAACTTTCACTGCACTGGAACGCAGCCTTGTTCATGCCAAATGGGCGTCGGATGGGAAGTCGGGGTTCGTGTTCGGCTACAACTATTCGCTGAAAATCAATCTCACTTACCAAACCAAGGGGCCTCGCGGGAGCTTTTCCAAGGCTCGCAAACGGCGGATCCGAACACGGACCCTAGGTGGGTGGGATTTTTAATAATTTTTTTAAATTGTATTGTTTGTTTGTTTTAAATGTATTTGTTGTTGGTTTGGTTGGTTAGCTGGTGGGTGGGGAATTTTTTGTTCTTGGTTTATTTATTTATTAATTATTTATTTATTTATATTATATCGAGGATGCTGGAATAAGCACTCGCGTGCTTTTTTTAACATACATCTAGTCCCCTGTGAGTATGCACTTTTGTCAATTTTGTCATCCGTCCCCTTCCCCCCACCTCCCGGCACACAATGGCCTATATTTCCGAAGTGTGTGTCTGAGTGTTAGTGTCTAAGTGTTAGTGTTGCCGGACAACTGAAAGATCTGGAGAAGGCACTGCACAGCCTTAACGCCCTACACATAGAGCTCCAGTGGATCCCCTCCCACTGCGGCATTAAAGGAAATGAACAAGCAGACAAGATGGCCAAAATAGGGGCAAGAGAGGAGCAAGAGAACAATCCTGTCAACCAAATGGAGATGAAAACCATCATCAAATCTCTCTTCAGATCACCTCTCAAACCAGACCCTTATCACCAGCTTTCACGACAAGCACAGGTGGTCATTTTCAGACTACGCACAGGGCACAACAGGCTGAATAAACACCTCCACAGAAAATTGAAAATTGCACCATCTGCTATGTGCCCTTGTGGAGAAGAAGAACAGGACACGGCCCACATCCTACAAGACTGCAGGACCCTCCAGACGCTAAGGCTGGAAGTGTGGCCTGAGCCCACGCCTCTGGAGCAGAAACTGTACGGCACGGTGGATGACCTGCAGGCAACTGCTGAATTCCTTAGAAGATCTGGTCTCACAATATAACCCAGGCAACGCAAAGAAGAAGAAAGTGTTAGTGTGTGTGTGTGTTAGTGTCTGAGTGTTAGTGCGTGTATGTTAGTATGTGTGTGTGTGTGTTAGTGTGTGTATGTCAGTGTGTGTGTGTTAGTGTATTTGTGTTAGTATTAGTGTGTGCGTGTGCATGTATGTATGTATGTATGAATGTATGTGTGTGTGTGTACGCGCGCGCGTATCATCATTACCATCATCATTATAGTATTATGGAAACGCATTTACCAAATATCATCATTTACCATCATCATCATGACATTGGCTTCTAGACTCGTCCATTTTTGGTTTCAGTGAAACCCTCTCCTATCTTTAGATGGAAGGTGACCCGCAGAAACGCAAGCGCAGTGTGGGTTGAGGTTTTCCACTCCAACAATGCACACGATAAAAAGCTGTACGTTCGGTACGCCTCGCAGTGGAACCCAAACATTTGGTGTCAGGTATTTAAAAAAATTATTCATTTGTTTCATGCTTTACCGCGAAGTGAGTCGCTTGGCACCTGACCCACTTTTCCGCTAGGAGCCATTTTAGTCAGGTGGGGGTCAGGTTGTTGATTTTGAGATTTTGATGATAAAACTATAGCCATCATTCTACCTTGTATTGAAATACCAAGGCGTAATTTTATTTCCGTTTGCTTTAAAAATCGCATTGAAAACCACCCACGCCCTCATTCTGACCACTTATTATACCATACAAAAACTTGTCAGTTTCTCACTTTCTGCATTCTATTATTTCAATAACTTTTTTGTGTGTAGAATTGTCTGATTTTCAATCTGTTTTCTGAATTGAATTAGCGGTTGTTGGGGTTAGTGTTTTTTTTGGCGCATGAAAATCATGTTGATAACTAAAAGTTGACCTCCGATGCATTGCGAGTCATTTTGTGGTGCAGCGTCAGAATCATATAATTTTTCATTCTTTTCTTTCAGGATAATTGAGGGTTTATGCTTTTTGTTAAAACCAACCACTGTTGGCCGTCGCTCTTTCTCTGTTTCCGGTCCCTCCACATGGAACGACCTCCCTCTTCCACTTCGCCAAAAGCCTTCATTTGATTCTTTCAAATCTAGCCTCAAAACGCACTTATTTTCTACTTGAGATCTTCCCCTGTTATCTGTTCCTACTTCTCAATAGCTGCCTTCACCTCAACTCCACCCCCCCACCTAAGTGTGTTGTGATTATAAATTTGATATTTGTTTATCTTGATATTTGTGGACGGTTGCTTGCGTGTGAATGATTTGAATGCAAGCGCTTTGATTTGTTTACTTTACAAGATTCAGCGTTATATAAATCCCATACATCATTATTATTATCATTATTATTATTATTATTATCATTATTATTATTATTATTATTATTATTATTGCTAAAGTTTATTTCTATACCAGGGCAGATTTCTCTGTAGGCTGTTCTCCCCCGGGGAGAGCGTGTCACCACAAGAGCAGCGCCACCCATTATTATTTATTTTGTATTTTCCTGTCTGCAACTGTATTTGTTTCCCTATCAGAGTGGCTTTTAGGAATTTTGCCAGGGACAACTCTCTTGTTGCAGTGGGTTCTTTTACGTGCGCTAAATTCATGTAACACACGGGACTTCGGTTTATCGTCTCATCCGTTAAGACTAGCACCATGACCACCACTCAGTGGAATGGGGATAAGTTTGGGCCCCCAAATGGGGAATTGAACCAGCGCACACTTCCCACCCGAATTTTGGGCTTTCTAGGTAGGCGTGTTACCTCTAGACCACCGATCCACCCGAACATTCGACCTAAGAAGAAAAGGTAGAGGGGAGGGAGGTGTCCATACATGCATATGTTGTTTATTCATTTAAAAAAAATATTTTATTTCGAGGATTTTTTCATAAAAAATTTATTTTTACAAATTTCTTTTATATCGAGAATACTTGTGTGCTTTTTTTTAAAATAATCCAGTCCCCGTGTGTATGCAGTTTTGTCAATTTTGTCATCTGTTCCCACTTGCATGCACACAATGGCCTGCTCTTACGAAAAGCGGAACAGGATTTAACGGTGTGCGCAAGATGTTCTGCGTGCGTTCGCACACAGGGCCTCGGTTTATAGGCTCATCCGAAGGACTTTTGGGGAGAGTGGAGTCTGCACTGATGTTAACTCCAGGGGAAAATATTTCCCTTGAACGGGAATCGAACCCGGGTCGTCAGATTACGAGCGTCATGTTTTAACCACTAGGCTATCCCGTCCCCAGTTGTTGGATAATGGAATAAGCTATTTGTTTTATTTTTTTAAATAATAATAAGAAGAAGAAGAAGAAAAAGAAGAAGAAGAATTTATATATATATAGCGCTGTATCTTGTGAAAACAAATGAAAGCGCTTGCATTCAACATATTCTTAAACATACAGCCAGTAACGATTAGCAATGTTAACAAATTTAAATGTACATACGCACATGCATACGCGCGCGCACACACACACACACACTACACACACACACACCACATCACACACACACACACCACCATACACGCACACCATACACGCACACCATACACACACACACCGCACACACACTTACACACACTTTCACATACAATTACACACACTACACACACTCACACCACACTCACACCACGCACACACCACACACACCACACACACCACACACACACACCGTTTAAAATCACTAAATGTGAATAGATGTTAAACTGAAGATATCACACACACACACACACTACACACACTACCCACACACCACACACACACACCACACAACCACCACACACACACCACAACACCACACACACACCACACACACACACACTTACACACCACACACACTTACACACCACACACACACACCACACACACACACACACACACACACACACACACACACACACACCACACACACACACACACCACATCACACCACACTACACACACCACACACACACACTCACACACACACACACACTCTTTCTCTCTCTCTCTCTCTCTCTCTCTCTCTCTCTCTCTCTCTCTCTCTCTCTCTCTCTCTCTCTCTCTTAATCCATTATTTGCCACTCGCGCCCATCGGCCTACTCTTCCCAAAAGCGGAACAGTGTTGATTTTTTTCTTCTTTTTCTTTTCCCTGCAGAAGGAGATGGATTGGCGCAAACGGGAGCGGATGGGGTTTGAACTCTCGCCCTTGAGGCCTGGCACAGAGTACAGCGTAGCTGTGGCCGTGGGGCCCATCAACCCCCACCATGGCTTTCTGAGCAACTGGCGAAATTTCACTGTGCACACGATGGCTTCAGGTAACCTAGCTACCTACCTACCTGTCTACCTATATATATGGTTGTCCGTCGTGTCCGACGATGACCTCCTAAACAGCAGAGGAGGCAGCTGCTGTTTTGGAAACTGGGCAGAAATTTAATTATAGTGGAGATGCCTTGCCCCACAGTACATCCCCACTCTCTCGGCCAAGTGGGCATAAGGACAGTCAGCGTTGGAGATGTTCTCCAAAGGCCATCCAGCCCCCAGGGCTGCTGCAGCACATAAGGACTGTGCAAGTCAAGCCTCCTAGTCAGAGAGTCATAGTCGATCTGTAAAGACTAAGCTGTAAAGTGGACTTCCGTGAGTGGGAAAGAAAGCCACTGGTCATACAGCCTCTCACTTTGCTGTTGTTGCCCCCAGCGTCAATGGTTTAATCAAGAACTGGGATAAAGCCCAGGCGCTGACGGCATCTACCTACCTACTTATCGTGAGAAGAAAGGGCAAAGAAAAACCCAATTTATTAAGAAACCGAGGTGGGTGGTGGTGGTGGGTGGGTGGTTGATGGTGGTGGTGGTGGTGGTGGTGGTGGTGTTGTTGTTATTGGTGACGGTTGTTGGTGGTGGCGGGGGGGGGGGTATGTTGTTGTTGGTGGTGGTCTTGGTGGTAGTGTTGTTGTTGGTGGTGGTGGTTTTGTGTGTTCCCCTGATTAACACGCGTGTTTGAGGGTGGGGTGAATGATATAAGATCTGTACCCTCTGTTACAAATGTCTCCACAAAACAGCTCCCTCCTACCTCTGTGAATGTCTTCACTTGTACACTCCTTCTCGTTCCCTCCGCTCTGCTGCAGATACCTCGTGCTTAAGAATACCTAGATTCAACCAATCCACTGTTGGCCGTTGCTCTTTCTCTGTTTCTGGTCCATCGATCTGGAATGACCTCTCTCTCTCTCTCCGCCAAAAGCCTACTTACGATGCTTTTAAATCCAGCCTAAAGACACATTTATTTCAAACCTAAGATTCTCCCCTCTTGTTTCATCTCATTTCTGCTCCTGCCCTCAACAACCAACTCCCCCCCCCCCCCTTCATCACCCTGCCCGAGTGTACAACCTGTGTGTGTGTGTGTGTGTGTGTGTGTGTTGTGTGTGTGCGTGTGTGTGTGTGTGTGTGTGTGTGTGTGCGCGCGCGCGTATGTGTGTTTACATTTGAATTTGTAAAAAACTGTTAATTGTGCGCGTGTGTGTGTGTTTAAATTTGAATTTGTAAAAAACTGTAAATTGTAACTGGATGCGTGTGAAAGACTAAGATGAATGAAAGCGCTTTGATTTGTTTTTTTTGGCAAGATAGAGCGCTGTATAAATTCCACGTAGTAGTAGTAGTAGTAGTACAGTAGAAGTAGTAGTAGTAGTTGTAGTAGTAGTAGTAGTAGTAGTAGTAGTAGTAGTAGTAGTAGTAGTAGTAGAAGATTCACTCGACAGTTGCATAGTTATGTTTGTAAATGGGTTTGTTACAGTACCGCTGGTAGGTCCAGAGATTTGCGCTGGGTGTTACACGGTATTGAGATGTAACGAAACTGCCCAGCAGTGCATCGTTCGGCTGTATTGGAAGGTAAGGCGCCTCTTCTGTATTGTAGGGTAGTGGGGTGGGGTGTGGCGGGTGTGGGGTGGGTGGGGTGTTGTGGTTGTGGCGTCCTGTCGTGTTGTGTCTGCAGATTTGCAGATTCAGAATATTTTGTTTATTGCCATTTAAGTCATGTGCGTACGTTTATTTGACACAAGAAACCAAACGTCAGTCGTAAGTTATCTGTTTGGTTAGAAATGATGTACATAATTATGTGTGTCATGTATGAGCGCGTGTGAATGTGTGTAGTTGTGTGTGCGTGCGTGTGTGCGTGTGTGTGCGTGTGGGTGCGTGCGTGTGTGTGTGTGGTGTGTGTGCGTGTGTGTGTATGTGGAATAGGGAGAGAGACTCGCACACATTCACTTATGTATCGGTTTTTATGTACATTGCTGCCGCTTTAAATGACTAGTGGTTTGGGTTTTTGTTGTCTTCATGAGGTTAGGCATTCTCGAGATTCATTAATATAGTAGTGTGGTGTGTGGCGTGGCGTGGCGTAGTGCATTTCAGTGCAGTACAGTGCAGTGTATAGAGTAGTGTAGTGTAGTGTAGTGTAGTGTAGTGTAGTGTAGTGTAGTGTAGTGTAGTTTGTGCAATACACTAAACCGGACCTCACCTGCACTACATTACACTACATTACACTGCGTTACAATACACTGCACCACACCACACTACACCACACCACGTCACACTACGCTGCAGCACATCTCAGTGAACTACACTACAGTAGGCTACAATGCCACACCTCAACCCCACCCCCACCCCTTCCCACCTCAACTCAACCCCACCCCACCCCTTCCACCTCAACTCAACCCCACCCACCTCAAATCAACCCCACCCCACCCCCACCTCAACGCCTCCCCATCTCAACCCCCCCCCCCCCCTACTCCACCCCACCCCACATCCAAATCCCATCCCAACCCCCCCCTTCCCACCTCAACCCCCCCACCCCCCCCAACCCCCCCCCCTAACCCCCAACCCCCCCCCCATCCCAATCCCACCCTAACCCCCCCCCCCTCCTCCAACCCCCCTCCCCACCTCAACCCCTCCACCCCCCCCACTCACCCAACCCACCCCCCCCCAACCCCCACTACCCCCCCCCCTTCCTCCAACCCCCTACCTCAACCCCTAACCCCCCCCCCACCTCAACCCCCACCACCCCCACCCCTGCCACCCCCAATCCCCCCCCACACAACCCCCCCTATCTTCACTCCCCAAACGTTTCTCCGACACTGTCACTCAACACCTGTTTCCCGACTCTCCAGTCGATTCCCGACCCTCCGAAACGGGGCCATCCAAGGATAACCGGGTAGAGGTGGCACCGCCGCACCCCACCTTCCTCACCTCGCAACATGACGACCCACACCACCACCACCCTCCACCACCCCTAGAGAAAGGAGCGACTGCCAGAAGGGGTGGCTGCGTTACGGCAAGCGGGTAGACGACTACCCGTACCCCCAGGAGCCTTCTCGGGTGTGTCGGAGGTCTGGGCGGGGTGGTGGTGGTGGTGATGAGGTGATGGTGGAGGTGGTGGGGGATGGCACCTCCACCTCCTCCCTGCTGACGCTGAAGGCCAGTGAAGGAGGAGCCAGGCTGGTCCGTCTCTATGCAGTGGCCTCCTCTCAGAACCGGACCTCCCCTGCCTGCTCCTTCCTTCTCCTTCCCTCGCTCAGCGAACGTGAGTTTGAGTGTGTGTGGTGTGTGGGGTGTGGGTGGGTGGGTTGGGGTTGGGGGGGGAGGGTGGGTGGAGTGTGTGAGGGAGAGAGGGAGAGAGTTTGTGTCTGTGTGTGATTGTGTGAGAGTGGTGAGTGAGTTTGTGTGAGGTAGAGAGTTTGTGTGTGTGAGTGAGAGTAAGTGAGTGAGTGTGTGTGTGGGTGTGTGTGTGTGGGTGGGTGGTGCGTTTGTTTTGGCTTGTATGCACATACATGTGTGTGCGCTGAGTTCCGTGTGCATGTGTGTGTGAGTGTTTGTGTGCGTATGTAGATATTGATATAGATAGATAGATAGACATGTGTGCATGGATGCGCGTTTGTGCGTGTGTGTGTGGTACGCGTGTGTTTGGGCTTGTGTGCACGTACATTCGATTTTACGTCTGTTCACTCAGATATTAGATGCAAAGACATGTGTGTGCTCTCCTGTCCGTGTGATCCAAAATTTACAAAACCGCATACACACGGGGACTGGATGTAAAAAAGCACATGAGTGCTTATTCCATTAACCTCGATAAAAAAAATAAATCTGAGTGCTTTGATTTGTTGCTTTACAAGATTCAGCGCTATATAAATTCCATACATTATTATTATTATTATTATTACTATTATTCAGATTCAGATTATTGTAATGCCATTTAAGTCAAGTAGACTTATTTGACACAACAACAAAACAAGCAAACATCAGTTATAACCGTCTCTTTGGCTCAAAATGATGTACACTAAAGCATGTAGCATTTTACTTCTCGTTTTCTCTTTTCTTAAAACATTCATACACATATTTGATGATATCTGCCTGATAGATATCAACTGTGATTATGTCACTTATTTTATCTATACAGATTTTATGTTTTTGTCTTTGGTTGTAATTTTTGATAACAAATTGTTTCTGAGTTCATCATAATTATGAGATATGTTCATCGAGTAAATGAAAAATCATCTATCTTGTTACAATATCTACATTTTCTGTCCTCTCTAGATATATTTTGGTGCCTCCCTTTTGCTATCATTAGATTGTGACAGCTTGTGTGTGTGTGGTTTTGTGTGTGTGTGTGTGTTGTGTGTGTGTGTGTGTGTGTGTGTGTGTGTGTGTGGGGTGTGTGTGTGTGTGTGTGTGTGTGTGTTGTAGTTGTTTGTGTGTGTGTGTAGTGTGTTTTGTTGTGTGTTGTGGTGTTTTGTATGTGTTTGTATGTGTTTGTGTGTGTTTGTGTGTGGAGTGTGTATATGTGTGTGAAAGGGAGATAGTTTGTGTGTGTGTGTGAGTATGCGTTGTGGTGTGAGTGATAGAGAGATAGTTTGTGTGTGTATGTCTGTGTGAGTGAAAGAGTTTGTGCGTGTGCGCCTATGTGAGTATGTGTATGCGTGTGGTAATGTACATTTTGGCTTGTGCGTACATGCATGTGTGTGTGTGTGTGTGTGTACGCGTGCGAGCGAGCAAGTATTTCTTCTTCATTACAAAACCCCATAAAACACACACACACACACACACACACACACACAACACATACATATCAACAAAATAGAACGCAAGATAAAGATCATGATCTATCCATATTTTTTTCGGGTCTTTTATTACCTTTGGGGAACAAAAGGGCCTGCTCCAGTGGAGATGCTCGTAGTGGAGGTAAACGACCACCAAGCGCACGAAGAGTGGGACGGTCATTTCTTCTTGCGCTGGACGGGCCGCGGGTCCCACACGTTATTCTACCAGGTCGTGTGGTGCCTGGGAAACTCCCTCACCCGCGCCTGCTCCGAAGGAGAGGTCAGTAGATGTTGTTTCTTTGTTGTTGCTGGGCGTTCCTTGGCGTAACATGTTGAAGGCGTAACGCTAGGATTCATTCTGGATAGCCGTATCTCGATATAAAAGAATAAAGTAATTTTTGAAAAATATAACACACACATATACAAAGTGACACACATACACACAGAGAGAAAGACACACGCACGCACACGCGCGCACACAGAAAAACGCGCTAACAATAACACACACACACACACACACACACACAACACACACACACAAATACGAACACACACACACAGAAAGACACCACACAACGCACACGACAACAACACACACAGACACACACACACGCAGGAAGACACACACACACACGCATACGAACAGACACACACATACACACACACCAAGAGAAAGACACAACACACACACACACAGACGCAGAACATCTTGCGCACACGTTAAATCCTGTTCCGCTTTTCGTAAGAGTAGGCCATTGTGTGCCGGTGGGAACGGATGACAAAATTGACAAAACCGCATACACACGGGGACTGGATGTAAAAAAGAACATAAGTGCTTATTCCATTATCCTCGATATAAAAGAATGAAATGAAAAAAAAATCATTAAAAAAGGGGAAAGACACACACTAACAATAACACAACATATACACACGCGCGCACACACACACACACACAAAGTGACACACACACAAAACACACAAAGAGAAAGACACAAACACACACACAACACATAGTCAGACACACACAACACACGCACACAAACACACAAAAAAGAGAAAGACCCAAAACACACACAGCACATAGTCAGACACACAAAAACAAACACACACACACAAAGAGAAAGACAACACACACACAACACAGTCAGACACACACAACCCCACACCCACCAAACATCACACACAACACACCAAAACACAACACACACACCACACACACCACACACAACACACACACAACACACACACAACACACACACAACACACACACACACACCACACACACCACAAACACACACACACACACACACACAAAACACACACCACACACACACAAACACACACACAACACACACACCCCACACACAACACACACACCACACACACAACACAACACACACAACACACACACCACACACACAACCCCACACACCACACACACACACAACACACACACACAACACACACACCACACACACAAAAACACACAGAGAACAAAGGGGACCTAACACTGCACAAGGCACCATCCCATTGCAGGACATTCAGTGGCAGCAGGTTGGGGACCAACACAGCCAACTTCACATCCCTGACACCTCGGGCCGGCACCTCACCCCCGACAACTTTCTTGTCGGCGTATCACGTCACCAGCGACGTCAGGACGCGCAGGGTGACGTCAGCAGCGGCATTGTCTGGAGTTCCTGCTTGTACCTCCGTAATACTGGTAAAGTTGGTTCAACTTTGTCTAAAAAAAAAAAAAAAAATTTAAATAAAGGTGTTCCCATAACCTACGTGGTCGTAGGGGAGCCAGGATACCTCAACTTCTCTAGGGCCAGCATATTGAGTGCGGTGCCCATCTCCTCTACCTTGCTGCTTTACCTTCCCTGATTCTAAAGAGGGCAGGTACCCATTTACAGCTGGGTGAACAGGGAAACTGTACTGAAGCCAAGGCGGCGCAATCGGTCACCCATCCAAGTGGTAACCACGCTCGATGCTGCTTAACCTTGGCTGGGGGAGAAAGCGAGTGCTGTGACCACTGAGCTACCCCGTCCCCCGTCAGGGAGTTAAAGGGAAGCAATTCCACGATAGCCATTGAATATGGTTCACTTCTTGGGTTTTTATTTTAACGTCCCAAAAAAAATCCGGCGAAGCACTTTTTTTTTTTTTAAACTTTTTTTTATACCGAGGATAATGGAATAAGCACTCATGTGCTTTTTTACATCCAGTCCCCGTGTGTATGCGGTTTTGTAAATTTTGTCATCTGATCCCACCGGCACACAATGGCCTACTCTTTCGAAAAGCGGAACAGGATTTAACGTGTGCGCAAGATGTTCTGCATGCGTTCGCACACGGGGCCTCGGTTTATAGTCTCATCCGAAAGGACTTTTACATTCAGTTCGATTTTTTTTGGGTCAAACTGGGAAGAAAGGGCGAGGCTGGCGGGAATCGAACCCAGAACCTCACGGTTAACTTGTTGGCAGGCGAACGTCTTAACCATCCTGCCACCTTCCTTCCTTTGCTAGGGGAGACAGTGAGTGTTCTGACCACTGAGCTATTCTGTCCCTCCACCTCCCTCCGTTAGTGAGTTAAAGGGAAGCAATTTCATGATAGCCATTGAATATGGTTCACTTTTTTTTTGAACGTCAAAATAATGGGGCGAGGCACTCATACATACAGCCTGCTTCTTCAGTGTGGTCTTATGGTTTATCTATCTATCTATCTATCTATCTATCTATCTATCTATCTATCTGTCCCGTAGTCTGACGACCGTGGGGGCACCCTCAAAGACTCACAACCAGTTCCCTCCATTCCTCTCTCTGGTCTGCCTTTCTCAGGGTTTTGTTGAGTTCTAGGCCTGTCCATTTGCTGATGTTATCCTCTCAGCTCTTCCTTGGTCTGCCTCTTCTTCTTCCTCCTTGGACAGTGCCTTGTAAAACTGTCTTTGCAAGTCCTTTGGATCTTGTGGCATGCCCATACCATTTAAGTTTACGCTTTTTCACGATCGTTAGAAGGTTCTCATAGGGTCCAATGGTTTGCTGGATTCTGTTATGCACGCTTTCGTTGCTTATGTGGTCTTTGTAGGAGATGCCAAGGAGTCTCCGAAAGCATCTCATCTCCACCGCCTGTATTCTTCTCTCCAAATCTGCAGTCAGGGTCCATGATTCACAGGCATACAGAAATATGGATATGACAAGGGAGCGCATTAGTCTGATCTTGGAGATAAGTGAGATATTCTTATCTCTCCAGATGGTGTTTAGTTTTGACAGTGCTGTTATTGTCTTTGCAGTCCTGCATACTACTTCTGGCTTGGATCCCTGGTCTGATACAATGGTTTTATGGTATGGCATTTAATTCCTGGGTGCGGTTAAGTTTAAACAGAGTGCGTTATTTCTGGGTGATCTTCAGGGTGTTGAGCTATGGAACGCCCAGACAGATTTTTAACCAATGTTGTGCTTTTGTCTTCTTTGGTTTTTCCTGAAGATTGGCTTTTGTGAATTTTTTTTTCAGGTGGGGTTTTATTGTTGTTGTTGTTAATGCCTTTTGTTTGGGTTTGGGTTTTTTTTGGGGGAGTAGGAGGGTATGATTTTTCTTTACTAATTTTGGGGTATTGTTTTGTGTTGTAATTCTTGGGTTTGTTGTTTGTTTGTGTGTTGTTTGGTTTGGGTTTTTGTGGGGGGAGGGGTGGGGGGGTTTCAGTGTATTAATGTATTTGTTTGGGTGTGTGTGTTATACCGACCATTATTATCAT
>CM054150.1:1054147-1069147 GCA_028751875.1 Rapana venosa | reverse complement strand
CCATACGCCTTGTGTTGACTTGATGAATGCAAATGGTCTTATTTTTGTTTTTGTTTACTTGATGATGATGATGATGATGATGATGATGATGATGATGATACTCATGATATTAGTAACAATGATAAACCTTGATAATAATAATAATAATAATGTATGGAATTTATATAGCGCTGAATCTTGTAAAGCAACAAATCAAAGCGCTCAGATTTGAATTCGGGCTGCTCTCCCCGGGGAGAGCGGGAGAACGCGTCGCCACTTAGCGCTGCGCCACCCTTTCACCCTTTTTTTTTTTTTTTTATGCAGCTGTATTTGTTTCCCTATCAGAGTGGCTTTTTTCTAAGAATTTTGCCAGGGACAACTCTCTTGTTGCCGTGGGTTTTTTTACGTGCGCTAAATAATTACGTGTAACACACGGGACCTCGGTTTATCGTCTCATCCGAAAGACTAGCGCCCAGACCACCACTCATGGTCTAATGGATGGGGGAAAAATTTCCGGTCCAAACGGGGTACGAACCGCCGCACACTTCAGACCCGGACTTTTCGCTTTCTAGACAGGCGCGTTACCTCTAGACCACCGATCCATATGATACTAATTTGTAACTACAACCAAAAACAAATGTGTAACGATCAAAAAGTTGATTATGATGATAATAATGATAATGGCATTATCATAGGAATGACAAGGATAAGGTTGATGCCGATGAAAATAAAGATAATGACGGCAACGATGATACCGCTGATGTAATAATAATGACAATTCAGTAATAATGGTGGTAACAATAAATGATGATGTTTATATTGATGATAACAATGATAGTAATCCTCCTTTTGCTGTAGCTGCTGCTGCTGCTACTTATGATGGTGATGATGATGATGATGATGAAAACAACAGTAATGATGATGGTGGTAGTGGTGATGATGATAATGATGGATATTCATAAAGCATTTAATCTTATCCCACCTCTTTTTAAGGGCAAACTGCGGTACAGAATATAATCAGCCGAACATTTTGGATAAGGATCACTATGATTGGTGCAGAAATATTAGTGGAGGAAAATAAGTGCAAGTAACCACTTTCAACTTACTTCTCAGTCATTTTGAAAACGACATGTCAATAATTCATTAAAAAAAAAAAAAAAACGAAACGAAATTTTCTATGACAGCATTTTATGCAATTTTGAATTATGCAATTATTTTGCAATTATGCCTTTGACCTGACCTGACCTAACTCGAGTTTCGGTTCCTGGATGAGCCTTCATCTGCGGTCATTCTGAGAATCATTGTGATGCGTGTGAGTGAGTGAGTGTGTGTGTGTGTGAGTGCGTGTCTTGTGGGTGCGGGTGCGCGCGCGCGCGCGTGTGTGTATGCATGTATGTTTGTGCTGGACTGGAGTGTAAGCAGTATATATACACAAAATTAATATGGATGGCAAACATTAGATCACATCAGCCCCTAACTAAATAATTGTTCCATTTCTTTCTTGCATTCGTCTTTCAGACATTTCCGAAGTGTTAAAGGAAAGTTCGCAGAGAGCCTGGAGATAGACGCACCAGGATTCGCTACTTCATCGACAGATGAGGACTGTATTCTGGTAAGTACTTCAGCCCAACCCAACCCAACTCAACCAGTGTTATTCGACACAGCTAGCCTCGCCATAAACCACAGGGGCCATAATTATCATCAGGACTGTCACCACGTCAAAAGTTGAATAATTATCGTCAGATAGTAATAATAAATGGAATGTATACAGCGCTATATCTTGCATGCAGATTCTGTTAAGGGGACGGGACAGCTCAGTGGTCAGAGCACTCGCTTTCCCCTCCAGCTAAGGTTAAGCAGCGTCGAGCGTGGTTACCACTTGGATGGGTGACCGTTTGCGCGTCTTGGCTTCAGTACAGTTCACCCAGCTGTAAATGGGTACCTGCTCTCTTTAGGGTCAGGGAAGGTAAAGCAGCGAGGGAGAGGAGATGGGCGCCGCCCTCAATATGCTGGCCTCTTGGGAAGCTGAGATCTCTGATGCCTCGCTCCCCTACGACCACATAGGTTATGGGACAGCTTGACCTTTTAAAATTTTTTTAACCTTTTATTGCCAAGTGGTTGAGACTCTTCTTCTTCCTTTTCCTCTTCTTCTCCTTCTTCTACTTCTTCTTCTTCTCTTCCTCTTCTTCTTCTTCTTCTTCTTTTTCGTTGTCGTCGTCGTCTTCGTCGAACGCTCAGACAGCAACTAGTGACGTATGTCATATTTTGAGCGAAAACGCGTTGCGCTGCCGTTAAGCGCCTGACAAGTCAGGCCCAGCGCATCCGACTTCGGTGTGGGAGAGAATCGGAGGTTAAGGACGTTCCGACTTCAATCGCGCGGGTCCACGATGCCGTGGGTTGTAATTTCGGTGACGTCTGGTGAAGTCAGCTTCAAGTGCAGACCTGCCAGTGCCTTAGCTTCCTTCGTGTGTCTGTGCGCATGCACAAGATCAAAATATGCAGTGTTTGCACCTTACGGTTGGCTGAAGGAGTTGGTTTTAAATTTTGTTTTAATCTTTTCCCCGTGGATAGGAGGGGGGTCGGGGAGGGGGGGGGGGGGGTCTGTCACTATAAATAGCATCCCCACCTCCTGGAAATTCTGTGCTAGGATTTCCCTCTTTTCTATCTCTCTCTTTTGCCCGTGTTCCGTTTCTTCCTGTCACCTCCTTCTTGTCTATGTTCTACCTGCTTGGTCCATTCTCCTGCTGGTTTGTTTGGTTGTTTTTTTTCTCCCAGAAAGACTTAAAAGATAACAAGTTTTCTCCCACAGCAAAAGTCGGATGTGCTGGGCCTGACTTGTCAGGCGCTTAACGGCAGCAGCACAACGCATTTTCGCCCAAAATGACAGTACGACCATAGCTGCTGGCTAAGCGTTTGACGACGACAAAAAAAAAAAAAAATGTTTTGTTTTGTATCATGCACTCGCGCAGTTTTAATCTCAGATTATTATTTTTTGTTTGTTCCTCGGCTAGAGCTACAAGGTTCACCGATGGTGAGACTGTTTTCGCGTATGAGACCGTTTTTGCCCTACCATGAAGGTAGCCGCATTCCGACTTCAGGGATGTATACTAGCTGGGTATGGTTCGTGTTTCCGTAACCCACCGAACGCTGACATAAAGTCACCCTCACCGTCACCGATCCCTCAGATTCCGAATCCTTTAGGGCGCCTGCGAAGCTTTGTCATAAATTACGGGATCTTTAACGCGCCTATTTTTGATCTTGTGCATGCGCACAGACACACGAAGGAAGCTAGGGCACTGGCAGGTCTGCACTTGAAGCTGACTTCACCAGACGTCACCGAAATTACAACCCACGGCATCGTGGACCCGCGCGATTGAAGTCGAACGTCCTTAAGCCTCCGATTCTCTCCCACACCGAAGTCGGATGCGCTGGGCCTGACTTGTCAGGCGCTTAACGGCAGCGCAACGCATTTTCGCTGTTTCTCAATCAGAGTGGCGTTTTTTCCCCACATATTTTTTTTGGACCAGGAACAACTCTTGTTGCCGTGGGTTCTTTTACCGTACGCTTAATATGTGTAACACACGGACCTCGGTTGATCGTCTTATCCGAAAGACTAGCACCTAGACCACCACTCATGGTCTAATGGATGGGAGGGGGGGGGGGGGGGGGGGGGGGGGGGAGTTCAGGCCCAAACGGGGGATCAAACCACCGCACACTTCCGACACGGACTTTTCGCTTTCTAGGCAGGTTGGTTGCCTCTAGACCACCAACAACCATGATGGTAAAATAATAATAATAATAATAATAATGTATGGAATTTGTATAGCGCTGAATCTTGTAAAGCAACAAATCAAAGCGCTTTTTAAAAAATCATTTAATAATAATAATAATAATGTATGGAATTTGTATAGCGCTGAATCTTGTAAAACAAACAAATCGCATCGATGTGAAGACATCATCCCTGAAATCTGAATGCGGCTACCTTAAGAATGAGCAAAACAGCCGCTGTACGCACATTCTCACCTCATCTCTAGTCGAGATAGAGAGAGATCCTGCAACCCATTTTTTTGTTATTGCTTCCTATAACTGTGTCCACTCCATGCTGCAGACCGAAACCAACCATGCCTACAAACTTCACCCCACCCGGGGCGCCACAGGCACAGCGCCACTGCCCTCAGAGGTCACCGACCTTCAGGAAGACGAAGAAGAAGAAGACGACAACGCGGCGGACGACCCCGACTTCATCCAGGCGGTGACCCAGCCCCTTCTGAAGCGGCCCAAGCAGGACAGCACATCCACGCACGGATCGGAATCCGGGATCGAACTGCAACCCCCACAAGGCGGCAGTGATCTGGAGGACGCGGCAGCAGCAGCAGCAACAGCAGCAGCAGCAGCAGCAGCGGCAGCAGCAGCAACGACGTCGCGGGCGGCAGCAGCGGCAAGAGACAGGACAGGACCTTACGTGCCACCAGGCCTGCAAACCACGAATCAGGCTCCAGAGTCCCCACAAGACGCTGAGAGTCCAGACAGTCAGGATGTTTTCCCGAGCGACGTGGCCTCCTTAGACTCTAGCCTGGATGATGATGATGAGGAGGAGGAGGAGGATGAGGAAGATGTGAGTATGACTACCCTCACAACCACGCACGGTTCTTCTGCGCAGATGGGAGCGGGAGAGCCTCGCGACGCTGAAGAGACGGCGGCGTTGAAGGCGTCCACGAGCTGGGATCTGACCCGGCCTGTGTCGCGCGCGCCGGAAAGCGTTGCGCAGCAAGCTTTCGCGAAAGGTTCCGGGGGCTGCGTCGTTGTGTCGGCCAAGCCCGACTCGCCGAGTCGTCCTCGAATCTCGCTCTCGGTGTACCTTGAGGGCTCGGAGATCTGCTCACAGGACGACCCGCCCACGCCGGGTTTGACTCTGTCCTCGGACTGTGTGGAGAAGGGAGATGGTGTTTCTCAGGCAGCGGACCTTCCCGCTGTGAAGAACAGCTCGGGTCTGCCTCACAACGTTCAGGGTCCTCCTGCAGTGTCGGGGTATGTGCCGTACAGACAACGACCTTCACGCGCAGAAACGTCTCTCACTCCTGCAACCCCGACTGTTTCGTTGCATGGTAGTGGTGCTGATCCCAACCCGTCCCTGGGTTTGGACACGAGCTTTGAATCTCTAGAAGACCAATTCGATCAACTGAGCTGTTCCTCGGAGGTGTCTGTGGATATTCAGGACTACTTTACGCGGGATAGAGAACCTGTGAAGCTCTGAACACGGTGTGTCGCTGCCTGCGTGTGTTGCAAGTTGCCCAACCTTCAGGGATAGAGACACCACTCAGGATGCTGTGCTCCTAAAGGATGCTTCGTTAAGACCCACAAACAGAGAAGGGGGTTGGGGGGGCGATCTTGTGTTTCACTCAAGCTTCTCATGTTCACAGATTTGTATGGATGTTATATGCTGAAGACACTACAGCAACTAACCTAGGCAGCTCACTTATCACCAACACGGATGCTACTGCACCGCAGCATTAACGCAGGCATTACTGGAACACATCCGAAGAACTTACAGCATAAGTGGGGCCATGCACACGACTCACCAGGGAAACGGGAATAACTCTGAGAGATTAGAAATACATAAACTTGTGTGTCATATTCCTAACAAAAACCGCAAGCAAGCAAGTAGGCTTGAACAAGGATAATTTTGAACTTTTTAACAGCCATGAACAAGGGTAGTTTTTCACATTAGGCATGAACAAGGAATTTTGTGCTTAAATAGCCATGAACAAGGATAGTTTTGTACTTACAAGGATAGATTTTCACATTAGGCATGAACAAGAATAATTTTGTGCTTAAATAGGCATGAACAAGGATAATTTTGCACTTTTCATTGGCATGAATAAGGATAATTTGGTACGTTATAATAGGCATGAACAAGGGTAATTTTGCACTTTTCATGGGCATGAACAAGGATAGTTTTGCACTTTTCATAGACATGGACAAGGATAATTATGCACTTTTTAATAGCCATGAACAAGGATAATTTTGCGCTTAAATAGGCATGAACAAGGATAATTTTGCACTTTTCATAGGCATGAACAAGGATAATTTCGCACTTTTTAATAGCCATGAACAAAGATAATTTTGCGCTTAAATAGCCATGAACAAGGATAATTTTGAACGTTATAATAGGCATGAACATGGATAATTTTGCACTTTTTAGCAGGCATGAAAAAGGATAATTTTGCACTTTTTCATAGACATGAACTAGGATAATTTTGCACTTTTTCATAGGCATGAACAAGGATAATTTTGCACTTTTTCATAGACTAGAACAAGGATAATTTATACATTTCTCATGTCATGTTAGACGAGTCTGTAGATCGCATTCCCAAGACTGGTTACATTTCTGCATACCAAATCTGAAAACGCAAAAGTAGACAGAGGAAGAAAATTTGTTGAAAACGATTGTGGTCAAAGAGCATAGCTCAAGAAAATGGGGGAACGGGATAGCCTTGTGGTTAGAACATTGCGCTCGCAACCTTACGACCCGGGTTCGATTCCCGTTCAAGGGGATATTTTCCCCTGGAGTTAACATCAGTGCAGACTCCACCCTCCCCAATGTCCTTCCGATGAGACTATAAACCGAGGCTCCGTGTGCAAATGCACGCAGAACATCTTGCGCACACGTTAAATCCTGTTCCGCTTTTCGTAAGAGTAGGCCATTGTGTGCCGGTGGGAACAGATGACAGAATTCACAAAACCGCATACACACGGGGACTAGATGTAAAAAAAAGCACATGAGTGCTTATTCCATTATCCTCGATATAAAAGAATAATTAAAAAAAATAAATTGAACAGCTGATGCAATATCTTCATTATTTTATTTATTCTTTTGTTTCGAGGATAATGGAATAAGCACTCATGTGCTTTTTTTCATCCAGTCCCCGTGTGTATGCAGTTTTGTCAATTTTGTCATGCGTTCCCACAGGCAAACAATGGCCTACTCTTCCGAAAAGCGGAACGGGCTTTAACGTGTGCGTGAGATACTCTTCCTGCGTTCGCACACGGGGCCTCGGTTTATAGTCTCATCCGAAGGACTTTTGGGGAGAGTGGAGTCGGCACTGATGTTACTCCAGAGGAAAAACCCTCTTGAACGAGATTCGAACCCGGGTCAGCAGATCACGAATACATCACCCTAACCACCAGGCTATCCCGTTCCCCGTTCTCTTGTGTCTTATGCTGGAGGATTCTTGTCAAAAGGTTGCAAGAGATATGATAAAGTTTGTACCCATCTCCAAAAATCCAGTCTTAGCTGAATAACGATAAAAACCCATGCATTTCCAAATTTCTTATATTCAACCACCTAGTAGAATGGATTGAATAAACTGAAAAATACAGAGCAAAAAAAAACAAACAACAACAACAACAAATAACCAAACCGAAATCCACACGTATTCAGTGAACATGACACATTGATTTTGAAAAGAAAAAAGTCATGTTCATGTGGATAGCATGTTCTTATAGATTGTTGTACATAATATACAACTGTACAAAAATCACGCTTACCTCACCTTGTTGTTTGTACATAAACACGAACTGTTGATTTGAGACTCCTCAATTTCATTACCATTGTTGTTGTTGAATTTGGACTGGGACATATTAATTTTTTGTGTGCTTTGAATACGAAGATGATTTTGTGCTAAGTCAGTAACAGACTTGCATCTTGTATCTTGAACCAAAGATTTGAGCATGGATTTTGATCTGGCCAACCTTCTCCCAAGGAAAAAAAATGTCTCTTTCAGTGTGAATAGCATCCCTGCCTTCTGGAAATCTTGTTTTAGAAATGTTCGCTCTCTCTCCGTTTTTAGTCTCTCTCTCTCTCTCTGTCTCTTTCTATCTGTCTCTCTCTCTCTGTCTCTGTGTCTCTCTCTTAGGGCCGGATGGAAAAAAAAGTATGCGCATGCTTATTCTGTTACCCTTGAAAAATAAAAATAAAAAGATTCATTCATTCTCTCTCCCTCCCTCTCTGTCTGACTGTCTGTCCTCTCTTTGTGTCTCTGTCTGTCCTCTCTCTGTGTCTCTGTTTGTCTCATTGTCTCTGTCTCTCTCGATCTCTGTCTCCGTCTCTGTCTGTCTGTCTCTCTCTCTCTCTCACACACACTCTCTCTCACAGACGCACATACTGCCTCTCTCACTCTCTGTCTCTGACTCTCTCTCTCTCTCTCTCTCCCTCCACTCTCTCTCTCTCTCTCCTCTCCTCTCTCTCTCTCCACCCCTCTCTCTTTCTCTCTCTCCATCTGTCCTCTCTCTTTCTCTCTCTCTCTCTCTCTCTCCTCTCTCTCTCTCTCTCCTCTCTCTCTCTCTCTCTCTCTCCTCTGTTGTTTTTTTCTGTCCAATCTCCCACCATTTTTTTAAAAGGCAAGTTTGACCCTGTACTTTCTCTTTAACATGTTATATATTATACCATCGTGCTTGTATGGATATACAGAATGTTTTCCTCTGGCGACCAGAAAGTGAAATTGCAAGCACTATACTAGGATGAAATAGCCATATATACACTCTACAAGGGGACGGGATAGCTCAGTGGTCAGAGCACTCGCTTTCCCCCAGCTAAGGTTAAGCAGCATCGAGCGTGGTTACCACTTGGATGGGTGACTGTTTGCACGCCTTGGCTTCAGTACAGTCCCCCCAGCTGTAAATGGGTACCTGGCCTCTTTAGGGTTAGGGTAGTTTAAGCAGCGAGGAAGAGGAGATGGGCGCCGTCCTCAATATGCTGGCTCCTGGAGAAGCTGAGGTCTCTGATGCCTCGCTCGCCAATGACCGCATAATTTATGGGACACCTTTAGCTTTTGTGTTTTGTAGAGCTTAATCCTTTGTGTCATGTATAGTGTGATATAGGCCTGCTATGTCCCGAGAACACTCCTTTACTATGATGCATATGCTGTATTGTACTTTTGGTGGTATTGTATTGTGTTGTATTGTATTGTATTGTATACCACTCTGAGTCTCAGTAGATTTCTCTGCGTGAAATTTGAGCTACTCTTGGTTATCTGTAATATCCCATCATGTCGCACATAGTGTTTTATACTATGGACCAGGAACATTCCTATGTTTTTTATATTAGTATTATTTTGTATTGTGATTGTATTGTATTGTTTGCCACTTGTAGTCAGGGCAGATTTCTCTCTGCGGGAAATTCGGGTTGCTCTTCCTGGGTAGAACGCGTTGCCAAAGACCAGTGCCACCCATTTTTGTTGTTGACGATTATGATGCTGTTTTGCTTTTGTTTATTTGTTTGTTTGCACGTGTATTTTATTTCGTATTGTTGTCATTATGTTGAGAATTTCATAACAACATCTGAGATGCTAAACATTTTTCTTATTTTTTTTGTTTTGTTGTTATTTGTTTGTGTTTTTTTCTTGGGAAGAGTGTGTGTGTGTGTTCGTTCTTGTGTTTAACGTCTGTTCACTATAAGTGATATTAGACGGGAAATAAAGACCTATAGCAAAAAAACAATAGAAGACAGAGGGAAAGAGAGTCATGTAACAGATTGGTATTCAAACATCAATGTAATGCCTAAAAATGCAAATAGGGAAAACAATATCAAAGAACTTTTTTAAAGACACGCGAAAACTGGGCTATGTACAAGAGACTTCGAAATAGCAAAAAGGAAAGTTTACATCCGACAGAATTACATCTACATTTTCTTCAGAAGCGTTTTTGTTGAAAAAGGGAGAGAGAGTGTGTGTGTGTTGGAAGTGGGGGGGGGGGGGGGGGGTGATGTAATATTCATAAAAGGTATGCTGTGCATATGCCATTGTTGTATTTTTTCAGGGGATTTTATGTCTACTTTTACAGATCCAGTGTGTGTTCTTCAGTTTAACGTCTCATTTTGTTTATTTTTTATTTATTAAATTTTATTCTTTTATATCGAGGATAATGGAATAAGCACTTATGTGCTTTGTTACACCCAGTCCCCGTGTGTATGCGGTTTTGTAAATTTTATCATCCGTTCCCACCGGCACACAATGGCCTACTCTTACGAAAAGCGGAACAGGATTTAACGTATGCGCAAGATGTTCTGCGTGCGTTCGCACACGGGGCCTCGGTTTATAGTCTCATCCGAAAGACTTTTGGGGAGAGTGGAGTCTGCACTGATGTTAACTCCAGGGGAAAATATCCCCTCTTCACTCATAGTGATAGTGTATGTGTGCGTGTGTGTGTGTGTGTGCGCGCGCACGCGTGCGTGTGTGTGTGTGTGTCTGTGCCCAAGAGAGAAAGAGTGGGAGATAGAAGGGGGGGGGAGAGAGAACTGAATTAAATTGAATGAATTTTATTTAAAGAGGGTTATAACATAAGCAAACATGCTTCTTTTTTTTTTTTACAACCAGCCCTCTGGGAAAAAGAACACACACAAAAAAAAAACAACCCAAAAAATGATCTCAACCAAACAACAAAGAACACAGTTTTGTTCAAAGAAAAAAGGAAAAAAATCAAATAATCTAAAATGTAAATTACATAAATATTATAATAGAGAGGGGAGAGAGAGGGGGAGGGAGGGAGAGAGAGAAGAGACAGAGAGCGAGAGGGAGAAAGAGAGAGAGTGGGGGGGGGGGGGGGGGGGGAGAGGCCGGGGGGAGGAGAGAGAGGAGGGAGGGAGAGAACCATTTTTGGTTACATTTTCTCTTCATATAATGTTTTTTTAATACAATGACTATATTTTGTCATCAAAAAAGGGAATATGTTGACATTTTTTCTATACGCTTTACACCCAAGATGTACAGACTTAAAACATGACTGCCTTGTGTGTTTTGGTGAATTTTGTGTCTTTGGTGTGAGGTGTGTGTGCTGCCTACCTGTCTGTCTGTCTTTGTCTGTCTGTCTGTCTCACACACACACACACACACACACACACACACACACACACACTCACTCTCTCTATATATATATATATTTATATCTATCTCTCTCACACACACACACGCACGCGCGCGCGTGCGCGCGCGCACGCACACACGTTGCGCGCAGGAAGAGGAGGAGACAAGACAGGCAGAAACAAACCATTAAAACCAAGAAATTCAAACTGAACAAAAATGATTGTGTAACCGCTGTTTAAAAAATAATCTTTTTAATAACCGAATAGTGTATGCTCTCTCTCTCTCACCACCCTCTCACTCTCTCCCTCTCTCTCACACACAGACACACGCATACACGCGCGCGAGCACACACACACACGCACACACCCTCTCTCTCTCCCCCCCCCCCCCCCCTCTCTCCTCTCCATCTTCTCTCTCTCCCGTCCACTCTCTCTCCGTCCACTCTCTCTCCACCCCACCCCACCCCTCTCTCCCTCCTTCCCTCTATCTCTCTCCTTCTCTCTAGAAGGAAGAGTTTGGGTGTGTTTAACCTTTTCTTACATTTCATTGCCTGTGTCATACTTATATTTATTGACTAGTTTTTGCTGGGAGTTTGCTTGCTTTTGTTGTTGGGTTTATTATATAATATTTTCCTTAGGAAAATGGGGAGTGGAGAGGGCATGGTGCAAAGAAACGTTGTACTTATTCATTTCCCTACAACATAGTGTTAAATGTATTTGTATATTCTCTGTTTATCTGTCTGTCTGTACGTGTCTCTATCTCTGTCTCAGTTTCTGTCTCTGCCTGTCTGTTGTCTGTCTGTCTGTCTCCCTCTCGCTCTCCCTCCCTCTCGCTCCCCCCCCCCCCCCCCCCCCCTCTATCTCTCATTGTCTGTTTGATTTTCATCTTATTTAGTAGTAGTATTTCATTATGATGTTCATTTGAATCTTCATTGGAATGTATCTAAAACTGCTGATTCTGTTTGCATACTTTGTTTACTTGAAGTTTTTTTTTCATTGGTGTGTGTTTGTCTAATTGTTGCAGTTAGGTTTAGTTTCAGTTCTTCTGTTTTAATTAGTGTGTTTGTGGTGTGTGTGTGTGTGGGGGGGGGGGGGGGAATGAAGTTTTTCTTGTCTTTTTTTCTTCTTTTCTTTCTTTTCTTTTTCTTCTTCTTTTTTTTTTTTGGTGAGAGCATGGTGTAAAGAAGCCCTGTGTTTATTCATGTACTCTCAATATAATCATTTCGAGTTCGAGTTCTCTCTCTCTCCACCCTCTCTCTCTCTCTCTCTCCTCTCTCTCTCTCTCTCTCTCTCTCTCTCTCCTCTCTCTCTCTCTCTCTCCCCACCCTCTTTCTCTCTCTCCAACTCTCTCTCTCCCCCTCCCTTCCCCCTCTCTCTCCCACTCCCTCCCACCCCCCCTCTCTCTCTCCTTCCTTCCCTCACCTCCCCTCCCCCCTATTCCCTTTCATCCCATAACTATCATCCTTTATTTGCTATACTGCTTCTTCCACAAGAAAACAGTCAAACTGTTCAAGACAGAACCGCTTCGAACTTTGACATTTTTCAGGCCAGAATAACTGGAGCCTACTGGCCTCTGCTGCTGATACTGCTGATACTGCTGCTGCTGATGCTGCTGCTGATGCTGCTGCTGCTTCATCCTCAGTTGGACTCTGGGAGACGGCAATGGACGACCTTTGCTTTCCTTCCAAGAACTTTCGGTCGGAATTTCAACTTTGGGTCGGAACTCGGCAAGGAGACGTTCAAATTCCGTGGAACCTTTCGGTAATGGTGGACGTCGAATTGCGAGAAAGCGGAGAGGGGGGTGAGAATGGACGGGGAGTGTTGTGGGAGGGAGGAAGGGTGGGGGTGTCGTGGGTGTGGAGAGGGGATGGGGGAGGTGAGGGGTGAAGGTGACGGTGGAGGGGCGGGGAGGGGTGGAAGGAGGTGGGATTATGATGACCATGGTTAGTGAGTGACCACTTTTGTCCTGATGACGCCGAAGTTTCAAAATCTGAAAAAAATATATAACCACATTTAATTATCAATGCAAAAAACATTCTTGAAGATCTTTTATATACCTCCTCCTCTTCTTCACCTATCCCGTAGACTGTGGGGGAACCACTGAAGATTTTGCAACCAGCTTCCTCCACTCTTCTGCTTTCTATAGCAAATCGTTCCACTCAAGGTCAGTCCGCTCTCTGATGTTGTCTTCCCAGCGTTTTCTCTGTCTGCCTCTTCGTCTCCCTCCTTGTATCGTTCCCTGTAGGACAGTCTTGGCCAGTCCACATGTTCGTGTGACGTGCCCGTACCATTTAAGTTAATAAAGCGAGAATTTAAAAGAATGTTTAGGTAAATAGTTTTTGTTATGTTATCCATTGTAGATTTGTATAATATAGTTATGTATCATGACATTTGTCTAATGTTCCACCGGTTCTTGGTATAGATTACTTTTCTTTGCTAAACACGATCGAATATTCAATTTAAACTTTGCTACTTTTTAAAAAATCAAAAACAAAATAAAGCATAAAAGAAATTAACCCCAAAATTTGAAAAAGGGGAAGCTATATAAAAGGAAGTAATAAAAAAAATTTTTTAAAAAGAAGCACACCCTCACCCTCACCCCAAGAAATAAACAAGAAATAAAAAAGCATAAAGAAACGAACAGAGTAAAAAATATACATCACCGTGGGCACAGCGACATTTTTTTCAAAATTTTGTTAATAATTTAGATTTAATAGAAACCTACAAAAACATAGCCCTTTAAGAATTCAAGACTTTAGTTCAAGAAAAAAAACCCCAAGGAGTACATGAAATTTAACCAAAAAAAGAGAAGTAATGACCCGAACAATATGAAACAGAGGCATGCTCCCTCCCCCCTAAAAAAATGAAATAATATGAAACAAAATGCACGCGAAAAGTAATTGAAAAAGTTACCCATACATAAGCCTGACTGGAGTGAAGTGAAATAGTAAAGTGAAATAAGGTAAAAGGTAAAGGTAAAGGAGTCCCATAACCTATAAGGTCGTAGGGGAGCGAGGCGTCAGAGACCTCACTTCTCTAGGGCCAGCATATTGAGGGCGGCGCCCATCTCCTCTCCCTCGCTGCTTTACCTTCCCTGACCCTAAAGAGGGCAGGTACCCATTTACAGCTGGGTGAACTGGGGGAACTGTACTGAAGCCAAGGCGCGCAAACGGTCACCCATCCAACTGGTAACCACGCTCGACGCTGCTTAACTTGGCTGGGGGAAAGCGAGTGCTCCGACCCCTGAGCTATCCCGTGAAATAGTATAGATAAATCAAGATTTTTAAAACAAAAATCAGGAAACAAATCCACCACCCCTTCCAACACTTCTCTCCCCTCCTCCTCCTCTCTCTCTCTGTCTCTGTCTCTGTCTGTCTCTCTCTCTATGTCTGTCCCTGTCTCTCTCTCTCCAGTCAGGTTTTTAAAGTTATATGCTTACAATAATGTTTCGCGTACGACTTCCAAAGTGAAATAAAGACATGAAACCGAAAAGAAAATCAAACACAATCTCCACCACCTAAAGAAAATGTATTTTATTACGAAACTGCAACGCATATGAAGTCTTAACTTTCTTCTCACTTCAAAAAGCGAAATATCTTTTTAACAAAATATTTAAAACAGAAACAGAAAGAAACCAACACATATCATCCTCCCCTGCAATCCCCCCTCCTCCCCCCCCCCCCCCCCCCAAAGAAAAAGAGAATAAATTGAAAGAAAAAAACTCATACTCCCTAGGCCTGCTCCTCCTCCTCCCCTCGCCAACTCACAAGTAAAAGCAAAATGAATACAATAAATTGAAAATCACCCCCTACAACGCCTCCCGCCCACCCCCCCCCCCCCCAAAAGCTGCAACAACAAACAAACAACCCCCCCCCCCCAAAAAAAAAAAAAAAAAAAAAAAAAAAAAAAAAAAAAATCCAAAACGAAAATCAAACCAAACATCACAAAAAAACAACAAACCAAATCCCCCCCTTCCCACCCACCCAAAAAAAACCACCCCACCTAACACCCCCCCCCCCCCCACCAAAAAACACCCCCAAAACAACAACAAACACAACCAAACAACAACAAAAGAGAAATAAAAATCAAATAAAAAATCAAAATTCACATACCAGCTTTTCCCAAAAAAATGGCAGAAAGAAAGAACTGTGAACCCCTACAAC
>CM054150.1:1039147-1049147 GCA_028751875.1 Rapana venosa | reverse complement strand
ACGTCATTATCAATTTCTTTTATTTGGTTTGGTCCACTGTCTGGGTAATAGTCTTTGGATGAGGAGATAACCCGAGGTCCTGTGTGTTACTCAACACTATTTATTTATTCTGTATTTATTTATTTATATCCCTTCAAGTCACTGCAGATTTCTCTGCGTGAAAGTGGGGCTGCTCTCCCCAGGAAGAGTGGGTTGCCACAAGAGCAGTACTAACCATGATTTTTTTTAGCGCATGTAAAAGAACCCAAGGCAGCAAGAGAGTTGTCCATGGCAAAATTATGTAGAAAAAAGCCACTCTGATAGAAAAAACAAATACAGTTGCAGGCAGAAAAAGAAAAAAAAAGGGTGGCGCTGCTCTTGTGGCGATGCTCTCTCCCTGGAGACAGCAGCCCGAATTTCATGCAGAGAAATCTGCCTTGACTTAAAGTGGTATGAACAAAATTGAAAATGGGGGGGGGGGGGGGGGGGGGGTTCCTTAAAGGGGAGGGGGGGTGGTTCTTTTTCATATTTCACACTATGAGGCAAGGCCAAAATTTAATGAGACATTATATGTTACATCCATATGAAGTCAGACAAGGTATGACATCCTTATCAAATGATTCTTTTTCTGTTCTGTTCTGTTGAGGAAATAGGCTGACTACAACTCAAACAAAAAAACGTAAACTTTATTTATTTAGTTAGTTAGTTAGTTCTTATTTTACTTCAAGATAATGGAATCAACACTCATGTGTGCATCCAGTCCCTGTGTGCATGCGATTTTTTATAAGTTTTGTCATCCGTTCCCACCAGCACACATGGCCTACTCTTCCCAAAGACGACCAGGTTTCAAGATGTGGGCAAGATATTTTTCGTGGGTTCACACGAGGGACCTGGGTTTATAGTCTCATCCAAAGGACTTTGTTTGATTGTATTACTGTCCCAGCGGAGTTTACCACTACCAAGCAGCTTTTAAAAAAAATCTGCATTCTATGGATTTTTCTCTGGAGTTAACATCAGTGCCGACTCCACTCCCACCAAAAGTCTTCTGGATGAGACTGTAGAACATCTTGTGCACATGTTAAAACCAGTTTCCTGTTTGGAATACTCTTCTTGTGTGCCATGGATGACAAAATTGACAAAACTGCATACACATGGGGACTGGATGTGAAAAAATCACATGAATGCTTATTCCATTATCCTCGAAATAAAAGAATAAGTAAATAAATAAACACACACACACACACACACACACACACACGAAACAGAGAGAGAGATTTTACCATAACATCACACCTAATCCTACTTCAAGAAGATGGAACATAGGGGCACCAAATGACCAACACAAATCAGAAACAGGATTAGAGAGTGGCCTACTTCTCCACTGGTGGTTATTTGGTCATTGACAGGACTTCCCTTGCCTGGTACAGAACTCTTAGGGGGGGGGTGTAGGATTACTCTGTCTGACCTAGGGCAAAATGACCACGTCCTTAACCCAGTTTGAAACCAAAGCTAACAAGCTGGTTGCAAAATCTTCAGTGAGAGGTACCTCCAATGATCTACCAACCTAGGGGATAGGTTCTAAGATAATATTTTAAAAGGTAATGGTGTTTCTATAACCTACGTGGTCATAGGGGACCTAGACATCAGAGACCTCTGCTTCTCCAGGGGCCAGCATATTGAGGGCAGCGCCCATCTCCGCTGCTTTAATTGTCCAGACTCTAAAGAGGGCAGGTACCCATGTCCAGCTGGGTGAACTAGGGGACTGTACTGAAACCAAAGCGTGCATAGGGGTCACCCATCCAAGTGGTAACCACGCACAATACTGCTTAACTGTTACTCTTTCCACTTGTGGGGAAAGGCACAGACTGGTGTTAATTAATCAATGATAACAGGATGAGGCCTCTCTAGGGTCAGGGAAGGTAAAGCAGCAAGGGAGAGGAGATAGGCGCGGCCCTGAATATGCTGGCCCCTAGAGAAATAAGGTCTCTGACACCTCGCCCTCCTACGACCTTATAGGTTATGGGACACCTTTACCTTATTAAACAGGGTGAGAGGATAGGGTTGGCAGAGAAAGGGGACTGGGTGTGGAAGGGGTGGGATGGTCGTTAAGTTACATTGTGTTTTCTTCCTGGAAGGCTTAGACAGCTAAGACCCTCTAGCCCGCAACCCACAGCGCTAACCACTGTGCCATGGCTATTGATGAGTGAAATACATTTTATCCAAGTAAAGATATCCTCAGAATCAGGATTTGAAGATTTGTTTAGGTTTTGTGTTTAATTTTTAGGGCACATCACCCCTTCGACAGTTGGCAGATGTGTGTCAAGTCAAAATGATCTTTATTGAGGGTAAAATATTAAGTTTACACACATTTTCTTTCATCCTGCCCTCCCACACAGAATATCAAGAAGCTTGACATATAGAAGCATTCAAAAGACTAAATGTTAATACATGTTGAAAAGAACAAAAATAAACTTAATGAGGATGTGTGTGTGTGAGAGTGTGTATGCGCGCGTGAGTCAAAAGTCAAAAAGTCAAAAGTCAACAGCAAAGCAAATGGACATTTTTTTTAGAGGTTAGAGATCATGTGGAGAGAGGAGAGAGAGAGAGAGAGAGAGAGAGAGAGAGAGAGAGAGAGGAGAGAGATATGCTTGAACCCTTTATCAGTTTATTGTCATTGCCCAACTAGACAGAAACACAGAGATAGAAAGAAACACAGAGACAGAAACAGAGAGATTTTATTTATTTATTTAATCTATTCTTTTCTTCGAGGATAATAGAATAAACACTTATGTGCTTTTTTTCATCTAGTCCCCATGTGTATACGGTTTTGTAAACTTTGTCACCTGTTCCCACCAGCACACAATGGCCTACTCTTCCGAAAACCAGAACGGGTTTTAGCGTGTGCGCAAGATGTTCTGCGTGCGTTCGCACACGGGACCTCGGTTTATAGTCTCATCCAAGGACAGAGAGAGACAGACAGAGAGAGACAGACAGATTGACAGACAGAGAGAGACAGAGAGAGAGACAGAGAGAGATCAGATCAAAACAAAATCTTTTATTTCGAGTATAATGAATAAGAACCCATGTGCTTTTTTTTTACATCCAGTCCCCGCCGTTAGGGATAAATCATATACTAAAATAAACCTAATAGCCCTACACTCACACGATGATAAAAATAATATAAAAAAGCAACAACAATATTGCCAAAACACACGCATACACGCACGCACAAACACAAACACACACACACAAAACAAGAAAAAACAAAGAGAGAGAGCTCTACTCACAATCTTAACACTAACGTATACAGCAACCAGCAGTGCAAGCAAACTTCACAAAATTTACTAAGATCACACTCATTACCACGCTTGCAAAACAGACCCTATATAAACAGGTTACATTCCTGTATAAATAATTCGCACTTTTCCTTCTGTTTTTCCATTTGACTCTTATATACAGGGGATGGGATAGCTAGGAGGTCAGAGCACTCACTTTTCCCCCAGCCAAGTTAAGCAGCATCGAGCGTGGCTACCATTTGGATGGGTGACTGTTTGCGCGCCTTGACTTCAGTACATTCCCCCAGTTCACCCAGCTGTAAATGTGTACCTGCCCTCTTTAGGGTCAGGGAAGGTAAAGCAGCGAGGGAGAGGAGATGGGCGCCGCCCTCAATATGCTGGCCCCTAGAGAAGTTGAGGTCTCTGATGCCTTGCTCCCCTATTCTTTTTTTCTTATATCATTATTCTTTTATATCGAGGATAATGGAATAAGCACTTATGTGCTTTTTTACAACCAGTCCCCGTGTAAATGCCATTTTGTAAATGCTGTCATCTGTTCCCACCGGCACACAATGGCCTACTCTTACGAAAAGCAGAACAGGATTTAACGTGTGCGCAAGATGTTCTGCTTGCGTTCGCACACGGGGCCTCGGTTTATAGTCTCATTCGAAGGACTTTTGGGGATAGTGGAGTCGGCACTGATGTTAACTCCAAGGTAAAATATCCCCTTGAACGGGAATCGAACCTGGGTCGTCATATTGAGAGCGCAATGTTCTGACCACTAAGCTATCCCGTCCCTCCCGCCCCACACGACCACATAGGTTATGGGACACTTTTAACCTACCCTAAACCCTAACCAGTAAAAGGACCTCAACACCACAGCAGTTTTTTAAAAAAAACACCAACACCCCTACATGCTGCATATATCAGTAACACTCCTATTTCCCCGTGCATCTCACACACAGAACATACGATCCAATTACTTACTGGGAGATTAAGTCGCAACTGAATTCAACCAAGCGAGGCGCCCGGCATGCCGCCCGGAAAAGTTACAACACAAATGTGAATAAAACAGTGCGAGAAAAGGGCTGCATGATCTGAACAGAGCAATGTTGAACTATGTGCAAAGTTGTGTGACCAAAAGCCAAAAAGTCCGCAGGGGGCTCCTCGCGTTCTATAGGGCTCTATTGACAGTGAGTATAGTAGGCCTATCTGAATCTATAATACAATACGTTCTGTGTTGCTGTTTTGGGGGGTACTTGTGTATTATAAAAGCGAGGTATTGTTAGTATCCCTGCAATTTTGGTTTGTGTAGTTTGTTTAAGTGTAGAGGTGAGTTTGGTTTGTGTTTTGTAGGAAGTTGGTTGTTTTTTGTTTGTATGTGTGTGAATTGTGTGAGGTTTTGTTGTGTTGTTTTTTGTGTGTGCGTGTGTGTGTGTGTTGTGCGTGTGTGTGTATTTATTTGCATTCATTTCTTTTGAGGATAATGGATGTGTGTGTTGTTTTTGTTGTTTCGATTTTACATCTGTTCACTCGGTCATATTAGAGAGAGAGAGAGAGAGCGCGCGCGCGTGTGTGCGTCTTGTGTGCGTCTTGTGTGTTTTGCATGTGAATTCTATGATGGCTTAATGTGCAAGATACAGCGCTATATGTTCCATTTATTATCATTATTATTATTATTAGACTGTTGTTTTTGGTGTGTGTGTGTCTGTGCGCGTGCGTGTGTATGTGTGTGTGCGCGCGCACGTGCGTGCGTGTGTGTGTCTGTGTGTATATTGTATGTGAATTCTATGGGGGTTTGATACTGTTTCATACTGTTATGAGTGTATGTGTGTGAAGTCGAGTCAATATTTTAGTTGAAGATGATACATTGAATAAGCAATGCATTTGCTCTTTTCTTTTAATCAGGTGTGTGTGTGTGTTTGATACTGTTGTTTGGTGTTGTGGTGTGTGTGTGCGTGCGTGTGTGTGTGTGTGGTGTGTGTTGTGTGTGCGCGCGCGCGCGCGTGTTGTGTGTGTGTATGAGAGAGAGAGAGTGGGGGGGGGGGGCGTAGAAGGGTGGGAATGTACAAATAAATATACTGCGCTTTAGTAGATCTACATTGAGCGGTATTGATTATTGTTGGAATTTTGCGCACACGTTAAAACCTGTTGTATTTTTTGAAAGAGTAGGACATTGTGTGTCACTGGGATTGGATGACAACTTTCATAAAATTACAGACGCACGGGGACTAGATGTAAAAAAAGCACACGAGTGCTTATTCTATTATTCTCGAAATAAAAGACAGAATAGATAATAAATAGTCATAGCAGACTACTTAGTGCGTGAAATTATAGCTGTTCTGTCTGAAAATAGCACGTCGCCACAAGAGCAGCGCCACCCATATTTTTTTCCCAATTGAGAGTGGCCTTTGTGAAGAGAAGTTGTCAGCGGCGAGTCTCACGCTGCCATGGGTTCTTTTACGTGCGCTAAATACGCGTGCGTGCACACACATACATGCATACACACGCGCGCGTGAGCGTGCGTGAACACACACACATACACACACGCACACTCGGCTGCAGAATGTTCTTGCATAAAGCACACCTTTCAATTCTCACACACTTACACACACAACACACACACACACACACCACACCCAACACACACACACACAAAACACAACACACACACACATCCCTTGCGCCTCACGTTAATCCTGTTCCGCTTTTCGTAAGAGTAGGCCATTGTGTGCCGGTGGGAACAGATGACAGAATTTACAAAACCACATACACACGGGGACTGGATGTTAAAAAGCACATAAGTGCTTATTCCATTATCCTCGATATAAAAGAAATCAAAAAAATTTTAAAACCACTCTCTTCTTTCTTTCTTTCTTTCTTTCTTTCACTCCTTCCCCATTCTTTTTCTTCTTCTGTATTTGATTCAACTTTTAAGCTTGAAATGTTTATACCAATATAAAAATAATGTAGCTTTCTTGTGTCTTTCGAGATAATGATACATATCAACGTGACTGTCAGTATTGCAATTGCTCTTCATGGGATGATAAAAATGTTTTTGACTTTGGCTTGAGCTGATCGTTTATGGACATACATTATAATATAATACACTCCCACGGGGACGGGATAGCTCAGTGGTCAGAACACTCGCTTTCCCCCAGCCAAGTTAAGCAGCGTCCAGCGTGGTTACCACTTGGATGAGTGACCGTTTGCGCGCCTTGGCTTCAGTACGGTTCCCCCAGTTCACCCAGCTGTAAATGGGTACCTGCCCTCTTTAGGGTCAGGGAAGGTAAAGCAGCGAGGGAGAGGAGATGGGCGCCGTCCTCAATATGCTGGCCCCTAGAGAAGCTGGGGTCTCTGACGCCTCGCTCCCCTACGACTACATAGGTTATGGGACACCTTCACCTTTACACTACACTTGCAAGAGCAGAGACACATTGATACATTCGTGTCAAGTTGAGCGGTTTGTGGCCCTTCATAAAGGGTATAAATCTTGTATCATGAGAGCATTGGGAGCTTATTTTGAGGGGTGCATAGTGCATATGTGTGTGTGTGTGGGAGGGGGGGGGGGAGGAGAGGGGGTATGTGTGTGTTTGGGGTGTGTGTGGGGGTGTGGGTGGGGCGGAGTAGGGGGTATGTATGGGTGAGTGGTGTGTCTGTGTGTGTTGGGGGGGTATGTTATGTTGTGTTGGGGGTATGTATGCGTGTGTGGAGGGGGGGGGGGGATATGTGTGTGTGTGTGTGTGTGGTTGTGTGTGTGTGTGTGTGTGTGAGCGTGTGGTGTGTGTGGTGTGTGTGTGTGTGTGTGTGTTGGGAGTGGTGGTGCCAAGTGCAGAGGAGTATAATGATAATATATAATCTTCTTTTGACGTAGTTTATCTGGCAAGTGTTTACTTGTGTCTTTTCAGAGGTGCGTTTCGTGATCTCTGTCTGTCTGTCTGTCTCTGACTCTTTGTCTTTCTCAGTGTCTCTTTCTGTCTGTCTGTCTGTTAACCTCTCTCTCTCTCTCTCTCTCTCTCTCTCTCTCTCTCTCTCTCTCTCTGTGTCTTTCTCTCTTTCCTTCTCTGTCTTTCTCTCTTTCCTTCTCTGTCGTCTAAAGCTGTCTGTCTCTCTCTTAACTTCTCTCTTCTTCTTAACTTCTCTCTCTCTCTTAACTTCTCTCTCTCTCTTAACTTCTCTCTCTCTTCTCTTTCCTTCTCTGTCTGTCTTTTCTAAAGCTGTCTGTCTCTCTCTTAACTTCTCTCTCTCTTAACTTCTCTCTCTTAACTTCTCTCTCTCTAACTTCTCTCTCTCTCTTAACTTCTCTCTCTCTCTCAATCTCTTAACTTCTCTCTCTCTCTTAACTTCTCTCTCTCTCTTAACCTCTCTCTGTCTCTCTCTCTCTCTCCCCTCTCTCTCTCACTCTCTCTCTCTTTCTCTCTCTCCTTCTCTGTCTGTCTGAAGCTGTCTCTCTCCCCCTCCATTACCTTCCTCTCCCCCTCCCTCCCTCTTTCTCCCCCTCCCTCTTTCTCCCCCCTCCCCTCCCTCTCCCAACCCACCCCCCCAATAACATTTTAGTAAAATATGTTGTCTAACCACTATCATATTATGTTTCTTCTTTGTCCAAAAAGAAAAAAACAACACAGACATCATGGCTTAACCAACAACTTACCGCAATACTGACAGAAACCAGCCCAAGGTGAAAAAGAGAGACCACAAAAAGATGATGATGATTGGCGGTGGCGGTGGCGGTGGCGGCGATGGTGGGCGTGGTGGTGGAGGTGGCCAGTGGTCTGACTACACTTCGGCCTTGCTGGACAAAGGGCTCGTGTCTCATTGCGCCATCTACAGCTCTGGGGGCCGGCAGTGGACATCGACTGACCCCGGGTTTGAGCTGGACAAACTGCAGTTCCAGAGCATCATGCGCGGATTTCAGGTCAGTTTGGGGGGCAATGAGGAGGAGGTGTTGTGGAGAGTAAAAGGATGGAGGTGGTGGTGTGGTGGTGGTGGTGGTTAGTTTGAAGTTTGTTTGTGTGTGTGTGTGTGTTGTGTAATGATATGTGACATTGTTGTGCTTCTTCTTAATAATGAAGGGGTGGTGGTTAGTTTGAAGGTGTGTGTGTGCGTGTGTATTTGTGTGTGTGTGTGTGTGTGTGTGTGTGTGTTGTATAATGATATGACATTTTTGTGCTTCTTCTTAATAATGGTGGTGGTGGTTAGTTTGAAGGTGTGTGCGTGTGTGTGTGTGTGTTGTGTGTGTGTGTGTGTTGTGTGTGTGTGTGTGTGTGTGTGTGGTGTGTGTGTGTGTGTGTGTGTGTTGTATAATGATATGTGACATTGTTGTGCTTCTTCTTAATAATGGTGGTGGGTGGTTAGTTTGAAGGTGTGTGTGTTGTGTGTGTGTGTGTGTGTGTGTGTGTGTGTGTGTGTGTGTGTGTGTGTGTGTGTGTGTTGAGTAATGATATGTGACATTGTTGTGCTTCTTCTTAATAATAATTATGGTGGTGGTGATAGTGGTGATACTCCTGCTACTAAGTAATAAATATGATAATGATGCTAATAATAATAATAATAACTACTACTACTGCTACTACTACTTCTACTAAAATGGAATGTATAGAGGGCTATATCTTGTAAAAACAAATCAAAGCGCTTGCATTCAACCCACTCCTACACATGCAACCAACAATGATTAACAGTTTTAACAAATCCAAATGGACACACAACACACACATACAGGGAGGGAGGGAGGGAGGGGGGAGAGAGAGAGAGAGAGAGAAGAGAGAGAGAGAGAGAGAGAGAGAGAGAGAGAGAGAGACTTCGGCAGGGTGATGGGAATTTTGGCCGTTGAAGGCAGGGACAGATATGAGATGAAACAGGAGGTCTTAGGTTTGAAATAGGTATGTCTTGAGGCTGAATTTTAAAGTGTCATAAGTAGGCTTTTCACGAAAGGGAGAGAGGGAGTTAATTCCAGACTGGTGGGTCAGAAATAAAGAGCGACGGCCAATCGTAGATTGGTTGAATCTAGGTATTCGTAAGCACAGGGTATCTGCAGCAGAGCGGAGGGAACGTGAAGGAGTGTACAGGTGAAAACATTCATATATCACACCTGTCAGTTTCCCTCACTTTCAGCTGCTCTCAGCTGCTATCCATCCCATCCCAGCTGGTGCTGATTACAGCAGGAACTGACCACACTTGGACTTGGCAAAAGGAAAGGGCTGATTTTAGTATTGAGCCTTGACCCTTGGCTGAGTTATAATGCTGGATTCGCATGCTGTGATATAATTATATTCTTCTTCTCCTCCTCTTCCTCCTCCTTCTGCTTCTGCTGCTGCTTGTTGTTGTTGTGGCTCTTCTTCTTCTCCTCCTCCTCCGCCTCCTCCTCCTCCTCCGCCTCCTCCTCCTTTTTCCGTTAAGTGCCTGACAAGTCAGGCCTAGCAAATCCGACACCCGCAAGCGTGAGAGAGAACCGTTATATTTTTTAAAGTCTTGGGGGAGGGGGGGTGGGGAGGCAAGAAAATGGACCAAGAAGGCAGAAAAAAGTCATGAAGGAAGGTGACAGGCAGAGAAAGGAACAAGGCAGAAACGGAGAGAGGGATAGAAAAGAGGGAATTCGTAGCACAGAATTTGCAGATCTCTCTCTCTCTCGCTCTCTCTCTCTCTCTCTCTCTCTCTGTCTGTCTGTCTGCCTAACATAGTCTCAGTATGATTAATTTGCGATGTCATATCAGTTTCACAATGACGTGTAATTGAGATTGACGTCATTC
>CM054150.1:1016647-1034147 GCA_028751875.1 Rapana venosa | reverse complement strand
TCGTTTTCCTATGAAGTTTTAGTGCATTACATTTTAAGTCTTTCTTTAACTTTTGTGTGTGATCTATTTCACTATACAGCATTCGTGCTTTACATTTTTGCAGTCGTTCTATTACATTTTGTGAAGGATCTATTTCGCTGTGCAGTATTCGTGCATAGAATTTTTGCAGTCTGTATATCAAACTTTGTGTGAGATTTATTTCGCTATGCAATATTCGTGCTTACAATTTTTTCAGTCTACCTATTAATTTTATATGACATATTTTTCGTATGCAGTGCTTACAATTTTTGCAGTTTTTCTATTAATTTTGTACAGGATCTAATTTGCTATGCAGTATGTGTGCTTTACATTTTTCAGTCTTTCTATTAACTTTGTATGAAATCTATTTCACTATGCAGTACTCGGACTTAGAATTTTTGCAGTCTCTCCATTAAATTTTATATGAGATCTATTTGGCTATGCGCAGTATTCGTGCTGTCATTTTTCAGTCTATTAATTTTGTAAATTGGGGATCTAATTTGCTATGCAGTATTCGGGCTGAGAATTTTGGGAGTCTATCTATTAAGTTTGTCTGATATATTTTTCATTATGCAGTATTTGTGCTCACATTTTTGCAGTCGATCCACTGATTTTGTATGAGATATACTTCGCTGTGCAGTATTCATGCCTACATTTTTCAGTCTATCAAATTTTGTGAGATCTATTTCTCTATGGAGTACTCATGCTTAGATTGTTTTCTGTCGATTAATTTTGTACGATATCTATTTCACTCTGCTGTAATCGTGCTTACAGTTTTGCAGTCTATCTATCATATTTTGTGTGAGATCTATTTCACTATGCAGTATTCGTGCTTAGAATTTTTGCAGTCTGCTAAATTTTTGTGGGATCTATTTCGCTTTGATGTGTTCTTGCTTAGTACTTTTGCAGTCTATATTATACGTTTTGCGTGAGATCTATGTCGCTATGCAGTATCCATGCTACCAATTCACTAGTCTGTCTATTAATTTTGTACGAGATCTTTTTTGCTGTGAAATATTCGTGCTTTACATTCTTGCAGTCTTTCTGTTAACTCTTGTGTGAGATCTATTTCACTCTGCAGTATTCCTGCTCACAATGTTTGCAGTCTACTTATCAAATTTTGTGAGAGATCTATTTCGTTATGCAGTATTCGTGCTTAGAATTTTTGCAGTGTACTTATCAAGTTTTGTCAGAGATCTATTTCGCTATACAGTATTCCTGCTTACAATTTCTACAGTCTATCAAATTTTGTGAAGAAATCTATTTCGCTCTGCAGTATTCTTGCTTACAATTTCTACAGTCTACTATCAAATTTTGTGAAGAGATCTATTCCACTCTGCAGTATTCCTGCTTATCATTCTCACAGCCTGTCTACTAATTTCTCCCTTTACACATTGTCTTAGGACGACAGAGAGCTACGGTGGGCAGGATTTCGGGTGGCTGATGTCACCTTCACTCTAACGCGATTGGCCAACCGACACTGCCTGATGATTGGGCGTTGCTCGGCGACGGGGTCAGGGTGCATCATCTATCGCTGTTCCCGCTGCGTCGTCATAGCAACCCATGAGGACTCTGTGTTGCCAGGGGCCTGTTTCAGCGCCGTTGAGCGTCTGGGGGATTTTCTTGTGGAGAAAGGCTATTGACGTGGTGATGAACTAGGTTTTTTGACGTCATTGACTCTAATACGTCATCATCAACAGAAATACCAAAAGCAATATATATATATATATATATATATATATATATATATATATATATATATATATAATAAGGAAGGCTTATCCAGGAGCCGAAACTCAGTCAGGTCAGGCTAAAGGCATGGTTCTTAATATAAAAAAAAATAATAAAAAATAAAAATAAAGCCTAAAATGCTGTCAGTCAAAGATTTTTTTTTTCTAGAGGTTTCCCCCCCCCCCCCCCCCCCCCCCAATCTTTGATGAATAATTTTCAAAATGATGGAGAAGTTGTAAGTGGTTACCTGCACTTGTTTTTCTCCTCCATTATTTCTGCATTAAAAGTTGTTATAATAATAATAATAATGATAATAATAATAATGATAATAATAATAATGATGATGATGATGATGATGATGATGATAATGATGATGATGATGACGAGTACTACTACTAATAAAAAATACGAAATCCAAATCTTTAATATCTCAAAAGGGCGAGAATTCATGTGGGTTACAACACAAGTAAGCATAGTTAAAAAAAGAAAAAAAAAAAGAAAAATCAAATCAACACAAAGTAAACATAAAATATCGCAAATCAGCATCACAGACCCAGGCTAGCACTTTTTCAATCCACATAATGGACACATGCATAAAAACATGCAATCATGGCGCGCGCGCGCGCGCACACTCACACACACACACACACACACACACACACACACACACACACACACACACACACACACACACACACCCTATATTAAAAGGCAGAGAAGGAAAGTGAAATGGTTTCTATGAACCAATTCAGTGGATACTTTATCAGCCGTAGTCATTACAAAGTAAAGACTCGTGCATTCATTCACAAAATTAATATCATTTTATGTGTACACACAGATCACCCCCCCCCCCCCCTCACACACACACACACACCACACACACACACACACACACACACACACACACACACACACACCAGGCAAAGCAGAATATAGCAATCAGTCTAACATAGACGAATTTAAAGAAATATCAATATAAATCTGAATAACAGTAACAGTAAAAATCACACTATTTTATCACCCAACGTTGAGAAAGAAAAGATCATAATAATAAAACTTGCACGAATACTAGTCCAGAAAGCCATAGCTTGACCACATTGTCAGGGAAATTATTCCTTACCACTTATCTTTCAGTGGATTCTTTTCAACATGACAAAATCATTCTTCTTCTTCGTCAAACGTTCAGATGGCAACAGTTGTCTGTCATATGACCGAACATCTTTGCAGCTGCCGTTAAGCGCCTGACAAGTCGGGCCCAGCGCATCTGCCTTCGGCGTGGGAGAGATTGGTTATCGTTTAAAGTCTTTCTGGTAAATAAAGGGCAGGAGAATGTACCAAGAAGGCAGAAACTAGACAAGAAGGACATAACAGGAAGAAAAGGAACACGGCAAAAACAAAAAGAGAGGGATAGAAAAGTGGGAATTCCTGGCATATAATTTCCAGAAGGTGGGGATATCATTTATACTGACAGGCCCCCGGCATTCCCCACTGAAGATCACATCATTCCAACAACTCGATAAAAGAATATCAGTTCTAAAGGTATCCCTCCACAGCCTATGAGACGTCGTTATCAAGTTTCAAAACGTTGATTTAACCCACCCAAACTTGAGATACAGACACAGGTGGAAAAGTCAGAAGGAAAAAGTCTGAAGAATTAAGCTGGATTATCAATATCAAAGCCACACTCAACCCTAAAGTCGGAATGTGGGCTACCTTCATAGTGGGTGAAGAAAAGGTCTCCATCTGAAGAAATGGCTGGATGATCAATATCAAAGCCACATTCATCCCCGAAGTCGGAATATGGCTATCTTCATAGTGGGGCCACAAAAAACCGTCGCATACGCAAAATCTTCCCGTCGGTGACCCTCCGAGGTCTAACCGAGAAACGACAGTAGAAGCAAGCCACACTGAAAAACTGTAGCCATGGCAACAAGCAGATTTGTTTGCTGAGGCATTACCTTGATGGAAGGAAACAGCCTGCATTATGCTCTGGTCAATCCAATCTGTTTGGAACCCAAAGCCCGCGTTTAGTGGTGTTTTACTGCCGTTTGGAAATGACCTTGGCCCGGAGTTGTTTTAAACAATCGCTGCTTTGTATTCCCCCTGAGAAAATCCAGAAGCAAGAATGTTATCTGAATTCCAGCAGATTGAGATTCAACTGCATGCATGAGAAAAAACAAACTGCATCGTAAAATTGTGCCGTGTATTTGCTGGTAATTACATCCATAACTGGCTCATTCATGAAACAGAGGAAATAATAGAGGACCGTGCGCACCACCTTGTTTTACGCCTATTGCTCACCTTATAATCTGTCAGTGTGACTCAGTGTCAGAGTGATTTTGTTTGTATAGCACCAAATACATTTTTCAGAGTCAATAGAAATGCATATAATGCGTTAATTTTGTGCAGAGGCGATTTTTTTGGTTGGTTTTGGTTGTTGTTTTTTCAGAAATCAAGTCTTATCAGAATGAGGACATGGATATGCAATTAGAAAAGGCAGCTAAAATACTTGGGATTGGTGTGTCGGATTTAGAATCGCATGATCAAAGGTGTAGACAATGTGATCGCGAGTGGGTTGGTTAGTGTTTGAATTTTGTGTGGAAGGAAGAAAGTAGATGAAGTAAGAGTTGTTTTAGATTGTTTCACAATCTACTAACTGTTACAAATGATATAAAGTGTCGTGTATATCGAAGCTAAGTTAGTTAAATTTGTCAAAAAGAGATAGATCCTTTTCATATGTATAAAATGGGGTGAGAAAAAGTAAGCGCCAAGGAATAATGATTTCCTATTAGTAATTGTGATTGATAATGCACTGCCCTCGTTTTTCATTTGACAAAAATCATAACTTTGGTAGTAATTTCTTCACCAGTTGTGTCATCAAGGTCAGTAATTTAATGATGATTTCTAGGTTTTTAGAAGTGTGTTAATATTACATATTTTTGAAAGGAGCTTTAAGACTTGCTAGATACTTGGGAAAGAAGTTTTAAGACTTATTAATACCTTGGAAAGACGTTTTAGGACTTATCATATACTTTGGAAATAGGTTTTAAGACTTGTTAGATACATTGGAAAAAAGTTATAAGACTGAATAGATCCTTTGGAAAAAGTTTGAATACTTCTTAATACTTTGGAAAGAAGTTTTAAGACGTATTAGATACTTTGGAAAGAAGTCTTAAGACTTGTTAATGCTGTGGAAAGAAGTTTTAAGACTTGTTAATACTGTGGAAAGAAGTTTTAAGACTTGTTAGATACTTTGAAGAATGGTTTTAAGACTTCCTTGTTCCAACAAAGCTACACATTATCCTGTCAAACTTCAATATAATTTAATTTTATTTCATTTTCATATCACTTTAAGTCACGGCAGATTTCTCTGCGTGGAATTCGGGCTGCTCTCCCCGGAAAGAGCGCGTCGTCACAAGAGCAGCGCCACCCAAAGTAGATTTCTCAGAATCTGTAATGCGTTGTAATTGTAGTGGATGTGTGTGTGTGTGTGTGTGTGTGTGTGTGTGGTGTGTGTGTGTGTGTGTGTGTGTGTGTGTGTGTGTGTGTGTGTGAGCGCGCGCGCGCGTTTGGTGTGTTTTGACCATGTATTATTAAGGTTTTGCCCTGTACAGAAAATGTTATTGTCATCATTATTATAACTCTTGTGTTCAAATTCATTTAACGTCTTTTCACAAGTTGTGATATTAGACGGGGTGGAAGGGGGTGGCGGAGGTGGGGGGGGGGGGGGGGGGGGGAGAATGAGGATGTTTGAGTGTCAAGGGAGGAGGGTGTAGTTGGTACTGTATAGGAGAAGGAATTTCAGGGGATCAATGCATACGAAATGATAAAGAAAATTTTTTTTTTTTTAAACCAAACAAAATAATAGAAAAAAAACCCACCAACAAGATAAACAATAGGAATGCAACAACCATGAAACAGGAGACGTATTGCAAAGAAAAAAGGATAATGATATCTTTTTTAAAAATCTAACAAGCCAGAAAAACAAATTTCTGGACTAGAGCGTCTTTAAAGTCCAAAGCAATGACAATAACAAACCAACTGGACTATGCATCAGCGATCTAAAAAAGTTGTATATAAGTGACAGACTGCTAAATATTGCTGATGGAGAGGATATCATTAAAACTGGAATGTGCCCTTTTAAACTGCGGCATGTTAATATATGATCAGCTGTAATAACTCTGTGTGTGTGTGTGTCTTTGTGCGTGCGTGCGTGTATGCGTGTGTGTGTGTGTGTGTGTGTGTGTGTGTGTGTGTGTTGTGTGTGTGAGTGTTGTGTGTGTGTGGTGTGCATGCACGCCCGCGTGTGTGTTTGTGTGTGTGAATGAGTTGAAAACGAGGTACACGTCATTTTACACGTTATTTATATTTAGATAATTGAAAAGCACACACTGTATTGCCTTGAAATAACCTTATTTTCCTGAAAAATGTAGTGTTGAAGTTTTCAGAGATTTAAGTAAAGTGTGTTTCTGTCCTCGTAAAAAGATAAAATACTGCCACATACCAAATCCTTTTATTTATTCAAAGCGATTTAGACTTAGGGCAATTTTTGATCGTCTCAACTGAAATGTGAGTATCCTATAACCTGAGTGTGGTTATTGTTTGTTGAAATACGATAATATCATTATGGTTTTTGTCATAAGAGTGATTATTGTTTTTGTGTGAAGTAAGATTATGTCATGTTGTATTCGAAAGCTCTTGTGACGGGCATTGGTTTGATAGTTATTATGTATAAACAAACGGAATGAGTATTTTGTTCTTTGAACTTCTTTTGAGTCTGTTAGTTATCCTCTGCGCGCGCGCGCGTGTGTGCGTGCGTGCGTGCGTGCGTGCGTGCGTGCGTGTGTGTGTGTGTGTGTGTGTGTGTGTGTGTGTGTGTGTGTGTGTGTTGTGAGGCTGTGTATGTGTGTGTGTGTCTTTCAGTCTGTCTGTCTGTCTGTTTCTTTCTCTTTCTTTCTCTCTCCCTCTGTCTCTGTCGGTCTCTGTCTCTCTCCATCCGTATTTCTCTCTCTCTCTCTCTCTCTCTCTCTCTCTCTCTCTCTCTCTCTCCTCTCTCTCTCTCTCTCTCTCTCTCTCTCTCTCCACACACACACACACACACACACACACATATGTATATATATATATATATATATATATATATATATATATATATATATATATATATAATAATCTGTGTGTGAGTGGGGGTGCTGTTTCTGTCTCCCTTTGCGTCTGAATCTTTTTGTCTTTATCTCTCTCCCGCCTTCAACCCCTCCCCTCCCCCCCCCCCCCCCCTCCTCCCTCTCTCCTCTCTCTCTCTCTCTCTCTCTCTCTCTCTCCCTTGGGGGAGTCACTGGATCATTGCACTAAAATTTTGCAGTGTGTCATCTGCAAGCGGAGTCTGGTGGAGTCCATCGATCTTCAGGTTACAGATTGCGGTCTGGGCATGTTCCAGTCACCCATACCATTGGCACAGCTAGTTTCCGTTTTTATCATTCTGCTTATAAGGGGCTAGGATAGCCTAGTGGTTAGTGCATTGAAATCCTGATTTGATGGTGAGGTTATAATTTTTTGGGGACGGGATAGCTCAATGGTCAGAGCACTCGCTTTCCCCCAGGCAAGTTAAGCAGCGTCGAGCGTGGTTACCACTTGGATGGGTGACCGTTTGCGCGCCTTGGCTTCAGTACAGTCCCCCAATTTACCCAGCTGTAAATAGGTACCTGCCTTCTTTAGGGTAAGGGAAGGTAAAGGAGCGAGGGAGAGGAGATGGGCGCCGCCCTCAATATGCTGGCCCCTGGAGAAGTTGAGGTCTCTGACATATCACTGCCCTACGACCTTATAGGTTATGGGACACTCTTTATATAAAAGTGTTATATATATATATATATATATATATATATACAGAGAGAGAGAGATCGGTAGATATGTAGGTAGGTAGGTAGATAGATAGATAGATAGATAGATAGAATCCATTCCCTGATTGATCCACCGATAACTTATCAAAACTTTATAGTGGCACATCCATACATTAGGAACCTAACGACTTTTATCTCAGACAGAGACAGAAAAAGAAAGACATACAGAGAGACAGATACATGGGGAGAGAGAGGGAGATCAAATCAGATCAAATCAAAACAAATCAAATTCTTTATTTCGATATTATGGTAGTGGTTCTCCATTGTGTTGAGCTTTTCAGAGAGGGAGAGACAGACATACAGAGAGACAGCAGCAACACAGCCAAAGACAGGGGAACCAATCAAAGGTTCAGAGATATAGGCCTAGACATTTTTTTCTTTGATTCCATCCGTAAAAGAGAGCAGAGAGCGAAGGAGATAGCAGGAGAGCATTGATCAGAGAGTTGCCTCACCCTGACCCCTGCAGCAATGGCATTCATCACCACGCCTTCATGATCACACAGCAGCCCACAGTGCACAGATGAACACAAACCATTTTCCAACTCCCCCCCCCCCCCCCATGGGGGAGAAGACAAGAGAGGAAGGATGGAATGAAGGGAAGGGGGTCATTAGAAGGTCAAGAATAATGTTATATGTTATGCTTAAGATGGATCAGTGGTCTAGAGGTAACGCACCTGCCTAGAAAGCAAAAAGTCTGGGTCAGAAGTGTGCAGTGGTTCGATCCCCGTTTTGGGCCCAGAATTCCCCCCGCCCCTTCCCATCCATTATACCATGAATAGTGGTATGGGTGCGAGTCTTTTGGATGAGATAATAAACTGAGGTCCTGTGTGTTACATATAACTATTTAGTGTATGTAAAAGAACCCATGGCATCAAGAAAGTTGTCCCTGGCAAAATTCATTAAAAAAAGAAAAAAAGAAACACTCTGATAAGGAAACAAATACAGTTGCAAACAGGAAAAGAAAAAAAAAGGTGGCGCTGATCTTGTAGCAATGTGCTCTCCCTGAGGAGAGCAGCCTGAACTTCATGCAGAGAAATCTGCCGGGACTTAAAAGTGGAATAAAATGTCATAAGAAAATGATATAAATGGTTTGCTTTTAAAGTATGAACAGTGCCCAGTTGTGTAATTCACAAGGTTCAGTGGGTGCCAGAATAATTGGGTTTCCAATGATTTCGAGGTGTAATGAGTGAGAGTAAATGCATGTTCTGTGTGGCTTGAAACTTATTGAAGGTGTTAAGCTATGGAACACCCAACAATATTCCCGGCACTTTCAAATGACGGGTCCAATGCTTAAATGAGGGAGGGATGATAACAATGATCATTATTTTTTTCTAAGAGCTTCAGATATACATTAGTATGATTTTTTTCACCCAGTTCATGAAGTGAGAGAGAGAGAGAGCAAGAGAGAGACAGACAGACAGACAGACAGACAGACACAGCAGACAGACAGACAGACAGACAGAGAACTAGCCAGGCCTAGACAGTTGCATGTATAACCAGATAGATAGACAGATAAAGGCAGAGAATAAGATCAAACGAGACAGACAGAAAACCAATGACAGATTCCAAGAGAGATTTTTCTCTATCCAAAAAAGAGAGCAGAGAGCAAAGGAGATGGCAGGAGAGCATTGATCAGAGAGTTGCCTCACCTGCCCCCTGCAGCAATGGCATTCATCACCACGCCTTCATGATCACACAGCAGCCCACAGTGCACAGATGAACACAAACCACTTTCCATACACCCCCCAGGGGAGGGAAGACGGGAGAGGAAGGAAGGAGGGTGTAGACTATTAGGAGGACGAAAATAGTCGTGTGAATTTAAAACTTGCTTGTTATCAATGAGAAGAAGTATCATCCATAGAGTGCAATGGCATAGTTCTGAAAGTTGTGTGAATGGTACGAGAAATTTCGGTGAAATGCTCCTTCTAGGGCCCAGGGCTAAATCTTTGTCAATTATTGATGTGAGCAAAGTGCCCAGGCTTGCAATGAAGTATGTTTCTGCTATGAAATGTTGTCACCTAGTTGTGGAAAGCTCTTGCTAGCTAGCAACTCTTTCTCTCCATTAAAGGAGAGAAAAAAAAATTCTGAAAATCAAATCATGTCTGCGCTATCGTGTAAGATAAGTAAAATAGCCTGCATGCAAACTTCTCATCCAGTGTGTGCTTTTGGTCTCACAGTATATGATGAGTGAGAGTAAAATACACTGCTAAGGTTTAAACACGGAATCTTCACTTATAGTCTCTTTTAAAGGACTTTCAGGGCGACTGATTGAGCACCAATAACAATTTCAGAAGTGAGGGTGGAGGGCAGGATTAAAAGGTACAGGTGTCCCATAACCCATGTGGTCGTAGGAGAGTCAGGCATCAGAGACCTCAACTTCTCCAGGGACCAGCATATTGAGGGTGGCGCCCATCTCCTCTCTCCCTCGCTGCTTTACCTTCCCTGATCCTAACTGGGGGACTGTAGTGAAGCCAAGATATGCAAACGGTCACCCATCCAAGTGGTAACCATGCTCGATGCTGCCTAACCTTGGCTTGGGGAAAGCGAGTGCTCTGACCACTGAGCTTCCAATCCGATGGCATAAGTGTAAGCAACCATCAAGACACCCTTACGCACATGTTAAAACAATATATGTTGTTTTTTGTTTTGGAAGAGTAGGCCATTGCATACCTGTAAGGAATGGATTTTAAATTTAGAAAAACAAAATATATACAAGATAAAATCTTAACCTTTTCTCACGGGTAACCTGGTACAGGGTAACCAACCATCTACTAACCCTTCCCTCCATATCACCCACTTCTGGATTACAGAATATACAAATGCGCAAAGTGCACGTGTACTGGGAAAGAGGGGTTCTCTCCCTTAAGGTAGGGATCGTCGTGTTCAAAACGCAAGCACACTGGTGTTATTCTTTTGGCATCAAACCCAAAGACAGAGTGCTGCTATCTTTATAATTGGCAAATGATCGCGTACGCAAAATCTCACCATTGGTACATCGTGGGAGCTGTAGCTGAACAACAAGAACAACAATAACAACAAAATCCAGAAGAAAAATGCCCTTCAAATGAACATCCCAGTACATGCACAAATCCATGGCAATAGTTGCAAAAATGTCGCAAGGTCTTTTGGCATTTATACAACTATTCTATTCTTTTATTTCAAGGATAATGGAATAAACACTCGGTTTTTTTACAACCAGTCTCTGTGTGTATGCAGTTTGTAAATGTTGTCATCCGTTCCAACGGGCACACAATCGCGTACTCTTTTGAAATGCGGTACGGGTTTTGACGTGGGCTAAAGATGTTCTGCGTGCGTTTGCACATGGGACATCGGTTTATAGTCTCATCCAAAGGACTTTTGGGGTTGTGGAGTTGGCACTGATGTTAACTCCATAGGAAAAATCCTCTTGAACAAGATTTGAACCTGGGCCAGCAGATCATGAGCGCATCACCACTAACCACCAGGCTATCCCCGTCCCCCCTGTCAAACCAACATCATGTAGGGCAACTTGTTCTCCTTAGTAACAAAATATGTTTGATTAAAATAGCACACAGACTATTCTTGTTCTTCTGATGTATCCCCTCCCCTCCTTCCCTGTCCTCTCCTTCCTTCCTCTCCTGTCTTCTCCCCCCTAGAGAGAGAGAGAGAGAGGGGGGGTGGGGGGTTGGAAAGTGGTTTTCATCTCTGTACTGTGGGCTGTGTGATCATGAAGGCGTGACCCCCTTTCATCCTTTCTATCACTCCTCTCTCCCTCTCCTGTCTTCTCCCCCCCACCCCTCCCTCCTGTCTTTCATTGGTTTTCTGTCTTACTCCTTTGATCTTCTTCTCTGTCTTCATCGGTCTTTCCGTCTAGTTATCCATGCAGCTGCCTGCCAAGTTTCTGTCTCTCTCTCTCTCTCTCCATCTCTCTCCTCACTCTCTCTCATCCTCTCTCTCCTCTCTCTCTCTCTCGGGACTAGATGTAAAAAAGCACACGATGCTTATTCATTATCCTTTAAATAAAAGAATTTGTCATGTCATTGTCATTCTCTCTCTCTCTCTCTCTCTCTCTCATCCTCTCCTCTCTCTCTCTCTCTCTCTCTCTCTCTCTCCTCTCTCTCTCCTCTCTCTCTTGCTTCAGGGACTGGGTGGAAAAAAAAATCATGCATATGTATATCTGAAGCTCTTAGAAAAAAATTATTGTTATTATCTCTCCCTTTCATTTAAAGCATCAGACTCATCATTTGAAAGTGCTGGGGTTATTGTTGGGCGTTTCCATTAAGGCATCCCTAAAAACGTGTTTTTCTCTCAATCATTACACCTGGTTATCATTTCAAACCAAAGTCATTCTGGTACCCAAACAACCTTGTGAATTACACATACTTTAAAAGCAAACCCTTTTAAACAGCATAACCTGGACGGGATAGCCTAGTGGTTAGAACATTACGCTCGCAATCTGACGACCCGGGTTCGATTCCCCTTCAAGGGGGATATTTTCCCCTGGAGTTAACATCAGTGCAGACTCCACTCTCCCCAAAAGTCCTCCGGATGAGACTATAAACCGAGGTCTCGTGTGCGAACGCATGCAGAACATCTTGCGCACAAGTTAAATCCTGTTCTGCTGTTCGTAAGAGTAGGCCACAGTGTGCCGGTGGGAACAGATGACAGAATTTACAAAACCACATACACACGGGGACTAGATGTTTAAAAAACCCCCACATAAGTAGTTATTCCATTATCCTCGATATGAAAGAATAAAATAAAATAAAAAGTAAATAAATAACACTATTCTTGACTTTCTAGTGACCCCCTTCCCTTCATTCCTCTTTCTCTGTTTCCAGTCCCTCCACATGGAACGACCTCCCTCTTCCACTTCGTCAAAAGCCTTCATTTGACTCTTTCAAATCTAGCCTCAAAACGCACTTATACTCTACCTGAGATCTTCCCCTGTTATCTGTTCCTACTTCTCAATAGCTGCCTTCACCTCCACCACCCACCCCCACCTAAGTGTGTTGTGTATATAAATTTGATATTTGTTTATCTTGATATTTATGGATGGTTGCATGCGTGAGAATGATTTGAATGCAAGCGCTTTGATTTGTTTACTTTACAAGATTCAGCGCTATATAAATTCCATACATTATTATTATTATTATTATTATTATTATATCCTTCCTCTCTTTCTCTCCAGTCTTCTCACCCCCCTACCCTCCGCCCCTCCCCGAGAGTGGTTATTTTCATCTGTGCACTGTGGGCTGCTGTGTGATCATGAAGGCGTGGTGATGAATGCCATTGCTGCAGGGGGCAGGGTGAGGCAACTCTCTGATCAATGCTCTCCTGCCATCTCCCTTCGCTCTCTGCTCTCTTTTTCGGAGGGAAGAACAGAAAAATTTGATGTCCATGTCCTTCAATGTCGTATTGTCTTTTTTCTCTCTTTCCTGGTCCTCTTTTCCTTCTTGTTCTCTGTGTCCTTGTCTGTCTGGCTGGGTTGGTTGGTTGACTGGTTGGTTGGGTGGCTGGTTGGGTGGGTGGCTGGTTGGTTGGGTGGCCTATTGGTTGACTGGTTGGGTGGCTGGTTGGGTGACTTGTTGGGTGGTAGGTTGGTTGGGTGGCTGGTTGGGCGACTGGTTGGGTGGCTGATTAGGCGACTGGTTGGGTGGCTGATTAGGTGGCTGGTTGGGCGACTGGTTGGGTGGCTAAATCTCTGTCTCTGTCCGTAGATTTGTCAGCTTGTCTCTCTGTGTCTGTATCTGATTGTCTGTCCATCTTTTTGTTTGCCTGTTTGTCTTCATTCTGTCTGTCTTTATTTTGTCTGTTTGTCTCTCCCTCTGCCTCTATGTCTGTCTCTTTCCGTCTGTCTGTTTGTCTGTGTGTCTGCTGTGTGTGTTTGTCCCTTTGTCTCTATCTGTCGCTGTCTCTGTATGTCTGTCTCTATCTGTCTCTCTGTCTCCTGTTTGTCTGTCTGTCTGTCTCTTTGTCTCTCTCTCTCTCTCTCTCTCTCTCTCCTCTCTCTCTCTCTCTCTCTCCCCCCATCTCTCTTTCTCTCCCCTCTCTCTTTCTTCATCAACCTCTGTAGGGTTGAGTATCAAAGATTTAGAAATCTTATGTATATTGGTTTTAATAATCTGTTCTCCTCTCTCTCTCTCTCCATCTACTGCTCTCTTTCTCTTCTCTTCCTCATCTCTCTCTCTCTCTCTCTCTCTCTCTCCCTCCTCTCACCTCATCTCTTTCTCTCCCCATCTCTCTTTCTCTCTCAACCTCTGTAGGTTGAGTATCAAAGATTAAGAAGAAATCTTATGTATGATTGGATTTTATAAGTATTGTTTACTCTCTCTCTCTCTCTCTCTCTCTCTCTCTCTCTCTCCCCATCTCTCTTTCTCTCCCCATCTCTCTTTCTCTCTCAACCTCTGTAGGGTTGAGTATCAAAGATTAAGAAGAAATCTTATGTATGACTGGTTTTAATAATTATTGTTTACTCTCTCTCTCTCTCTCTCTCCTCTCTCTCTCTCTCTCTCCTCCTCTCCTCTCTCTCTCTCTCTCTCTCTCTCTCTCTCTCTCTCCTCTCCCCCCCCCTCCCCGCCTCTCAACCTCTCTCTCTGTCAACCTCTCTCCAGAAATGCTATGTATGACTGCTTTCAATATCGTTTAGTTACATCAGGGTGTTGTGGCTGTAATACCATTTCAACATAAATTACAATATTTAAACAGGTGCTTGTAGATATGTTTGTTCAAGAAAGGACAGACGCTCTCAAAGAATGCGACAGATATCAGTCATACACATCATTGATTTTTAAGAATGTTTTTTGAAAAAGAACAATACATTCTAGATTATGCATTTATATCGCTCCCATGGTACCATTTAGCGTATTAGATTCAACGTTCTCGCAATAAGTAGTAATGTATATCACTACGAGGAATGTAACAAAATATCTTGCAGAACATCTTGCGCACACGTTAAAACCCGTTCCGCTTCTCGGAAGAGTAGGCCATTGTGTGCCAGTGGGAACGAGTGACAAAATTGACAAAACTGCATACAGGCGGGGACTGGATAAAAAAAAGCACATGAGTGCTTACTCCATTATCTTCGAAATGAATGAATAAAAAAAATATTTAAAAAAAAATAAAGAAATAAGTAAATGACCATGATAAAGGTAGATTGTCCAGTTTGTAAAAAAAAAATATTGAAAAATAAACGATACTCTTTTTTTTTTGGGGGGGGGGGGGGGGGGGGGGGTATCTGTCACATATACGACGATTTAAGGGTTTAACTCCTCAAGGAAGCCAATGGACGTCCTCTGCACGTTTTGCTAAGAGCAAGTGTGATGGCATGGCAGATTTCTCTGCGTGAGGTTCAGGCTGGTTTCCCTGAGGAAAAGGGCATCACAGCTAGTGCAGTGTTACCCATCTTTTCCCCCTGTGTTTGTGAGTGTGTCTTTGCTTTTTCCCCCCATGAGAATTGCCCTATTTGTTATTTTAGAATGTTGCCCAGGATTAATAATAGTAATAATTATAATAATAATAATAATGATAATTATGATGATGATGATAATAATGATAATAATAGGAACAGTAATAAAAGATATAATAATAATGATGATGATAATAATGAGAATAATATGATAATAATAATAATGTATAAATGATAATAGTAATGATAATAAATGGAATATATAGCGCTGTATCTTGCACACAAAAAGTCAAAGCGCTTGCATTCATCCTACTCTTACAATTTACAGTTTTAACAAAATTAATTTTATGTACACACAAACAAACACACACATGCGCGCGCGCACGCTCATACGCACACACACACTGACACACTGACACACAGAGACATACACACACACTGACACACACAAACAAACACACACAAACAAACGCACACACTCACACACACACACACACACACACACACACACACACACACACACACACACACACACACACACACACACACACACACACACACACACACGCAAGCTGTACACTTTAGCAGGGTGATGGGGATTTCGGCTGTTGAGGGCAGGGACAGCTATGAGATGAAGCAGGAGGGGAAAGTGTTAGGTTTGAAGTAAATATGTCTTGAGGCAGGATTTAAGTGTCAGAAGTAGGCTTTTGGCGAAAGGAGAGAGGGAGGTCATTCAAGTGGACTTTTTGTTTACATTTTCCATGAATGGATCAATTTACAATTCATTGCCAGCTCTGAAACGTTTTCATGTTAATTTGTGTTCTAAAGCAATATCGATGTCTTTCTAGATATGGCTGTTTTTGTTTGGTTGGGTAATATCGATAGTACTACTGCCGCTGCTGCTGCTGCTAACAACAACAGCCATAATGATAATAATAATAATATAATAATAATGATGATGATAATAATGATAATAATAATAATAATAATGATGATGATGATGATAATAATAATAATAATAATAGCGATGATGACGACGACGATGATGATGATACTAATGACGATAATTATGATGATCATAAATATGATGATAATGAGGAGGAGGAAGAGGAGGAGGGTAACAACAACAGCAGCAGCAGCAGCAACGACAACAACAACAACAATATCAATATCAACTACCGACCCCCAAACACCCCCATTCAATAATTTGACAGAAGAGAAAGGAAAGCTGCAGACGAACTGTCAATAATGCTGCTTAGCAAGGGCAAGGGATGACAGAGGGGGAGGGAGGGGGAGGGGGCATAAGAGGGGGGGGGGGGGGCGAGGGAGGGAGGTGGAGTTTGAATCCAGCATTAGTCTGCCCCTGACAGAGCCCAAAGCGAAAGCACGAAGAAGGGACATAACTTAGGCTGTATTGAACTGAGCATATTGGCTACAGGGGAGAAAACTTTGAGAATGAGACGCGAAAAGAAAAATGAGAAAATAAAATAGCAAAAGAAACAAATAAAGTGAAGTGAAGAAAAAGAAGAAAAACAGTAACAAATGAACAAATAAAATGAAATGTAAAGCAAAAAAAGTAACAAATGAACAAATAAAATGAAATGTAAAGCAAAAAAAGTATACCAAATGAACGAATTAAGTGAGTGGAAAAGAGAAAAATAAATATAATAAATAAACAAATAAGCATAAAAGTGAAGTGAAAGGGGAGGGGGGCGGGGGGGAGCAGTTACTACAAAGGAACAAATGTGGTGAAGTTAAAGAGAAAAAAGTAGGGGAAAAAATTAATGACTAAATCAAGTGAAAAGAAAAACGATAGAAATGAACAAATTAAAAATGGAAAAAAACATCAAGTGATACAAAGTAGCCCAAAGTGAAAAAATAAAACGATAACAGTTGAGCAAAACAACTTAAGTGAAACTTAGAAATAAGATAAGAAATGAACAAATTAAGTGAAGTGAAAAGAGAGAAGAAAAGATAAGAAATGAACAAATTAATTGTGGTGAAAAGAGAAAATAAGATAAGAAATGAACAAATTAAGTGAAGTGAAAAGAGAGAAAAAGATAAGAAATGAACAAATTAATGAGGTGAAAAGAGAAAATAAGATAAGAAATGAACAAATTAAGTGAAGGGAAAATAAGATAAGAAATGAACAAAAAGCAAAGTGCAAAGAGATTTTAAAAAACCAAAATGAACAGAGAAAAATTAGGATAACAAATTAACAACGAAATAAATTAAAGTAAAAAGAGACAAACGACAACCAATGAACTAATAGCTAATTCAGTTTTTTTTAAATGAATAAGGAACTGATAAACGAATGCATACATATCTTAACAAACAAGCGGATAAAGCAAGAAATAAATAACTAAGAATCAAAGGAGATAATATGTGTGAGAGGACCACAGAAAGTCAATAAATAACGTAATTAATCACACTGCACTACATAACACACAAGCTCGGGCTCTCTCTC